>VCJN01003147.1:0-75056 GCA_006384855.1 Tetraselmis striata
CAGGCAGATCGTTCTTGTGAGGGTCGCGGAGGCTGCAGGGGTTGGTTAGCACTCGCGGGGGTGGGCAGCGGGTTCCAGTCCCCCGGTGCCGGTGCCGGCGTCACATTTCCCGACGAGTCCGACCCTGCCGAGCATACCAATGCCAACTGTTGTCGGCATGTGCCCGTGCGCTAGCAACGCCGCACCATGCCCTCCACGCATTCGGGTGGCAGTCTTACTGGGTTGTGGCACGGGACTGGCCGGACGGCAGACAGCGATGGGCCGGTGGGGCGGCAGGGCAGGGTGTGATCTCAGGAGTGGTCGCTGGTAGACGGGAACACTTTCGTCTACCGAAGCGAACACTTTAAGGGCCTATGGCGTGTATGTCCACTTATCTGAACGCTGCGGCGGCACCCGCGTGCGGTACTCGTACACTCTTGCACCGGGGCAGCGCCGTCGCCTGGCCACCGACCCATACCTCTCCCCTTCTCTCCTCCGCCGGGCCCTCTCCTGCAGGAGCGCGACTGCGATGAGCTGGTCCGGCGCTGCTGGAACCCCGCGCCCGGCGCGGCGGTGGTGTTCAACTGCCAGATGGGCCGCGGCCGCACCACCACCGGTGCGCGGGGGACGGCCCCCCATCCTCCCGGCCCTTAATTTGAGTGATGAGCGCGCACGTGCCCGAGAGAGAGGGAGGGGGACGGGGGCGGAGCAGGGAAGAGGACACTGTTGCAGGGTTTATTTTCGGAGCTCTCAGCGCACAAGTCGGCTTGGAGATTTTGGCGCTCCCCACCGTGTCTTGTGTCGGCGCAGTCCTCCCCGCCCCCATACATATGGTCGGCAGAGGGGCAGGGCGTGGCGGCACAGGGGACAACTACGGGGTTGCCGCGTGCTTGCGGGCGGGGGCGGACTGGGTGCGGGCGGTGGGCTGTACACCCGGTGCAGCAAGCCGGCCCGCTGATGCCTGCGGTGCCGCTCTGTGCTGTCCTGCACCTCTCGCTGCAGGCATGATCATTGGGTCGGTGCTGCTGCTGGAGCGGCTCAAGCGGTCGGCGGACGGGCAGGAGCACCTGCCGCAGTGGTTCCTCTCGCCCGCCAACTGCCAGCAGATGCTGCTGCCCAGCTCACCGGAGGAGGAGGTCAAGGCGGGTGAGGCAACCCCCATCCAGGGGCAGGGGCAGGGGCCGGGAGGCCGCCTGGAAAGGCCCTAGCTAGACCCTGCTCTCCATGTCATTGCTAGGGTCTCTAGTTTTAGGGCCTTTGGGGTTTTCCTCAGTGCTTACAGCCTGCTGAAAATATAAATCCTGAACCTAGAAACTCCAACACCCTAACACCAAAATGCAAATCCTAAAATACAAACCCTACACAGTCAGTGCCATCACACACGTCACTGGGTTTCTAGGTTTTAGGGGTTATTAGGGTTCCAGCCATACGCTTGATACCCTCATCGCCAACCATGCGATAAACCAACCAATCTAAAGTGAACCGCTCCCTGCCCCCCCCCCCCCCCCCCCCCCCCTCTTCCGCACTCGGTCTGCCCGCCGCTTCCCTGCTTGCTGCGCCCCTCCCCCCTGCTGACGCTCCCCCGCCGGCGACTGCGCAGGCATGTACGACGCGGTGCGCAGCCTGCTGCGCGTGCTGGAGGACGGCAGCGCCGCCAAGCTGCGCCTGGACACCGTCATCGACGCGTGCTCCTCGATGCAGAACCTGCGCGAGGCGATCGGGGTGTACCGCGGCCGCATGCTCCGTGAGAAGGTCCTCCTCCCCCCCCCCCCCCCCGCTGCCCGCATCCAGAGCCCCCGCAGAGCAGAAGGACTGGTACTTGGAGGCTCTGAGATCCTGTGATTGACCCATTCCTACCCAGGGTTTGCAGATTACGGTATCAGGTCATTGATATAAAAGTAATCAATGCCCGTTGCTGATATGGCTTCGAATCGCCAAGTTGGGATTGCCGTGCAGCCACTGAGGATTAGAACTGTACTGCTGGCCTCGAGACTGCCGACGTGGCCCTTGGACAGGTCGCTTAGATACGCAAAACGGGTTTTAGGGTTTCAGGATCTCAGGGTTTTAGTGGTTTTAGTTGTAGCTTTTCGTTGTACAAAACCTCAAACTACTGTTAGGTTGCAAAACCTAAAACCCTAAAGGTTTAAAACCTAATACGCTGTATAGTCAAGGGAGGAGGACATTTTCGGTGCAACTTGGTGCCGCATTTCTGGTGCCGCAAGCCCACAAATCCCGCATGTATAACCTCGTTATCGTGCCGTGGAGGCAAGCGGAGGTGCGCCGGGGGGGGGGGGGCGGGGGGGGGAGGCCGGGGGGGGGGGGCGAGGGGGGTGTCTGAGTGCGTGCTGCTCGGCCTCCGCCGGTGCGTAGACGGAGGCAAAGCGCGACCACCTGCTCAACGTGCTGCTGGAGTACCTGGAGCGCTACTACGTGCTGATCGCGTTCACCGAGTACGTCAGCGGCAAGCAGTTTGCGCCCAAGACGCCACGGCACAAGGCGCGCCCCGATGAGAGCGCCCCCTGCCCTCTTGTGGGACCTTCCGTGTTGGGCGCCCCCCTGAGGGGCAGTGCCGCTGGTGCGCGCAGACCTTCCTGGCGTGGTACCAGGAGCGGCCGGAGCTGCAGAGCATCCTGGACCGCATGCTGCGGCGCAACCCGTTTGCTGCGCTGGGGGTGAAGCAGCTGCACTCGGACTCGCTGCGCAAGACGACGTCCGGGCTGCAGTCGGCGCTCAAGGCGGAGCTCGTAGCGGGCGAGGGGGAGGAGACGACAAAGGCGCGCCCGACCCACCCTCGACCAAGCCGACCACTGCCCGGATACGCTCATTGCCGCACATTTCAATTGGGCTCTTGGGTCCGACCAATGATAAACTGGTATTCACCATCTGCCCGGATAGTCGGTGCTGCGCTCATGATGTATTCAGATAGACTTCCAGATAAGGATCGGTTTCCCTTCTTCGTGAGTATGTCAAAAACCTGCAGACATAGCCGACCCTCAGGCCTGGTAACAGCATCCGCCTCCCGGGCCCGAGACCTGCAGCAGCCTCACAACTCGGGCCGGTTTTTCCGCGTCTCTTTGGCCCGGCTTTGCCTTGCACCGAGTCCGCCCCGCCCCTCCCTTGCCGCCTGCCTCATGGCCAATACCACAGATGACAATGCACATTGCGGGTCGGAGCGGCAGCGTGCTGGGGGCTCACACCATCCTCAAGCTGGACCACTGGACCGGCATGCATGACAACCGGGTGCGGCAACCACTGCCCCCCCCCCCCCCCATCCACCTTCCCAATCCCCCACTAATCCACTTTTCCCGGCCGCTGGCCCTCTCCCGTCAACAAAGTTGCGTAAGCCCTCATGTTGAGAATGCCAAGGCGGCTGCTACTTGCCACCTTCTGATAGGCAAACTGTTGGCGCAATATCTTGCCATGACGTGTCATGTCGCGTCCTGCCGTATCATGTGATGGCATGCCATGTTGTATCCTGTCGTGCCATGGCATGGCATGCCATGCTGTGTCATGCGGAGATCATGCTATATTGTCATGCCATGTCATGTCATGCCGCGTCCTGCAGCGTCATGTCATGACATTACATAGCATGACATGCCATGTCCTATCCTGCCGTACCATGCCATGTCACGCCATGACAATGATGCGGCATGGCATGACATGACATGATAGAACATGGCATCACACCACATGATATCACATCACATGGTATGACGGACCGTGTGATGCAGAGATCATGCCATGGACGAGATTACGTCGTCCTGGTATGTCATGTCATATCACGTCACGTGATGTTTGACTGATGTCAAACCTCGCAACTCATGGACTTGATTGCCTGCTGCACGAACCGCCGCCCCGCAGATCCCGCAAGTGGTGGAGGGCGCGCCCAACTTCCGCGGCGTCTCCGGAGCAGGCGTGTACGCCGTGGCGCTGCCCACCCGAGACGGCATCCGCGGCGTGCTTGAGAACATCGGCGCCGCGCCGACCTCCGCCAACCCGTGCACCGCCGTGTGGCACAACATGAGGGTGGGCCGAGCGAGCATTCACCCCCCTCCCCACTGCCCCCGCCGACCCCACCGATTCGTGAGCTGTCTGCTTCTGAACTGCCAGATCCACGCGCAGTTTCAAACACCGGCTGTTTGTTTCGGCAGAATTCCAACTGTCGCGATCCCGGGCCTGTATCACTACGGTAGATGTTAGTTTCTACCTTGATAAGTGGGTCTGTTGCGATCCGCGCGCAATCACGGCTTATCAGAGTTTATGCCAGCTCGTGCTTCAAAATGCGGGTGTCTCTGGCATCCATGGTCAATGCATGCCTGCACACATACCTAGCCATGTGTGATTCTTCTTAGTGTAAAAAACTATAAGTATACATATTCTACATGTACACACACGTAAACATAAACGGGTGCCGGCGCAACTATAATAAGAAGCTTTGTCAGTATAAGCCTCAAATTAGGCATTCATGCAACCGGTAAGAACACTCGCTGAAGTTTCGTCGAGATTTGACCTCTGTCAGGCATGGCAAGTTATTATTCGCAGTGCTCTTAGAACCGCATCGGCATTCGTACATATGCCTGTACATATAAGTGCATATGCGCATACCCATACATTTACATATGTGTATGTGAATATATGTATGTATGTGTATGTATTTGCATACACATATACATATACATACACATGTACACATACATATACATATACACATACATATACACATCATACATATACATATACATATACATATACATACACATGTACACATACATATACATATACATATACATATAAAAATACGAATACATTTCGTGTGAGCATCAACATCAAGAACTTATACTGATCGTGTGTGTGTGTGTGTGTACATACCTCTGTGTGCGTGTCTATGTTCTGCCGCCCAGTTGCCATTATTATTGCAGTGATATGTCTCCTTCCTACCTGGCTGCAAGTGCTTGCCATATGCTCCACGGTGTGTGTGTGTGTGTGTGTGGGGGGGGGGGGGGGTAGCAGATTTTTACGCATCCGGTCAATATAAGTTTAAGGAAGAGCAGCAAGGTCACGGCGTCCTGAACCCCCTCCCCTCCCTTTGTATTCCTTTCCCTTCAGGAGGAGCCGCTGGTGTACATCAACGGGCGGCCCTACGTGCTGCGCGAGAGCGCGCGGCCGTTCAAGAACATGCAGGAATACACCGGCATCGACGCGCAGCGCCTTGAGCTGATGGAGATGCGGCTCAAGGTGCGCCCGCTGCCGCCGCGGTACAGTGCCTCCATCCAAGCTAGGCACAAAAGCGTATCTACATAAGCCGCCTATGCTAGCCGGTGAAGCACCGCGTCCTCTCTACTAGTATGAAAGTGATCGACACGCCTCATGTGGCCTGCGCTAGGCGCACATATAGTCGCCATGTGAGCGCGAGGTTCCCTCGTTCAGGTTAGGGCTTGGAACCTAGGGCTCCGGAATGAGGGCCAGGTTCTTAAGGGGCGGAGCGGTCCAACTCCGCAACGCGGTCATCTCTGCCGGCAAATTCACAATCACGGGGGCCACTGCCACGCGTCTACATGCGCTCCCCCCCCCCCCCCTTCTCTTCCACTGGTTGCGGATCATTGACTCCCCTTTGAGCTCACATCCTCCCCCCCCCCCCCTTCCCCCCCCCTTCCCCCCCCCTGCGGGGTGCTTTGCCTGCCCACCGCGCTACGGCGCGCAGGAGGATGTCCTGACAGAGGCCCGGCGACACCAAAACTCCATGCTGCTGTCCCACGAAGCCATGGAGGAGAGCGGCAGCTCCGTCGCGGTGAGAGCTCGGCCGCCGCCCCCGGGGGGCATCGGCACCAAGGCTGAGGCCGCTGGCCGGGGGTACTGACCTGACTACTGCGTGTGTGGACGTGTGGGCGTGGGGCAGCTGGTGCACCAGTGGGAGGAGATCACGGAGGAGTCGGTCAAGGTGCCGTCGGAGATCTACCAGGACCTGTGCAAGGAGGGCTTCCGGGTGCACTACTGGCGGGTGCCCGTCACGGACGGCACCACGCCGGAGGTCAACCCCCCCCCCCCCCCCCCCTTCCTCCTCCCCCTTGTGTTGTGTTTCCTCTGCACACACCGATACACTTTTTGGCCACGGGCTCCCCGCAGAATTACTCGATCTTTACCATGTCTCGGCGCCTTTGTTTCTGTCTGTTACGATGTAGTCCAAAGCGCCGTGCCCGAATAACAGACTCTGACAGCAAATGCCATCGTCCTTAGTTAAGGCTGAAGTTTCAAACTCTGTAAGAGTAACAAAGCAAACAAACAATAACATTATAACAATCATAGTATGACAATAATATAACAATAACATAACATTAACAAGGATAATAGGCCAAATTAAACCCAACGCAGCTCCATCCCAGAGTGCCCCTTGTCTTATGGGCATCCACGGGTCACTCCTGACCAGAGTAATTCAATAATGTTATCGCCAAAATAAGCGGGTCGACACTTGGTCGCATTGTGCCCGGCCTTATAGATGCATCACACTATTACGCCGCAGCGGCAGTCCGCAGGCGCTGACTGCTACCGTGCGCCATGCCGATGCGGCGGCCGCAGGAGACGGAGCTGGACACCTTTGCCGCCAACCTCTCAGCGGCGGGGAGCCGCTGCCCGATGGTGTTCAACTGCCAGCTGGGGCTGGGGCGCTCCACCTTCGGTAATGCGCCTCCTTGCTTCCTGCCCGGACCCTCCTGCAGTCCCCGGGCCGGGACCATGTAGCTAATACGAACAGGCACCCACGACCTCGAGTCGCCTCTTCCGCTTAACTCGCAACGCTTGGGAAAATAGTGCCGGAGCTCCGCCAGGTGGCTGGGGTCGGAAAGGATGCAAGAGTCGGGCAGTCGGGACGTAGTCCGTGCGCGGAAACATCATGCCGCCCGCCGCCTGCCGAACCCCCCCCCCCCCCCCCCCCACACCCACCTTCCTCAATGCCCGCCGGGTCATGATGATGCCGGTTGCACGATCGTCTGAAGCTCTCGCCATCCGTGTTGCTCGCCCTTTCAGGCGTCGTGGCGGGCTGCCTGCTCAAGATGGAGGCGCTCGGCCTGCACCTGGGCCAGATCCTGGGCGACGACGCGCTGGCCACCGGGTCACCCACGGCTCAGGTGCGCCTCAGCCGCCCTTATTAGTGACTCCCCTCTGAGTGCCCAACGCCCTTGCTGGGATGCCAGTTTTGGTGTGTTGGCATGTTGGACCCGTGCCAAGCTGCCATAACTAGTGATCCGGCAAGGACTCTTTATGCCTACGTCTAAGCCAGGGCACGCCTATACCCCCCCCCCCCTCCCCTGCAGACCCTCGACGAGGAGTTCAACAATAGCTTGCCCGACAAGGTTTGCCACGGGCCAGCCATGCCTGCGCTCCCCATGACAGCCTTATGGTCCTTGAGTGAGCTGAGCCGGGCTCATTGCACGCCGCAGGACGAGGTGATGGACGAGCTGCCGCCAGAGGCGGGGCCGTCGGAGCTGGAGACCACAGGCCGCACGCGCGAGGACGACGCCATGCTTAACGGGGACTACGTGCTCATCCGCCGGCTGGTGCGCACGCTGGTGCAGGGCGAGGACGCGAAGGAGCTGTCGGACCGCATCATCGGCACCTGCTCCAAGCCCATCAACATGCGCACCCAAATCATGAAGTGCCCCCCCCCCCCCCCCCCCCCCAACCCCCTCTGAATGTATGCCCGTATAGGTGAACCCGAAAAACCCCGCTAAAAGCCCGGCTGCAAACGCATCTACAAGAGCCCTTATAATTGGCCTCAAGTTGGGATTGCATGCGACATATAGGAGCACTCGCTGTAGTTCCGCTATAGTTTCCTATACATTTGACCCCTGGCAGGCAGGGCAGGTTCTATTGCCGCAGTGCTATTATTGTCGCGTTGGCATATCTGCGCCATCCCGTTATTGTATCTCAGCCTAAGCCCTTTGGATTCCTGCCTTGCAGGGTAATTTCATATCTTGTATATGTATCAAATCTAGCTATATAACATTATCGCATCACAAGGTATAGTCATATTCACATTATATTATTGCCGCATCATGTTATTACCATCATGTCGGTATGAACTCCTGCTGTACGAATGATACGCATCCTCGTAGTGCAGTTCCCATAGTCGCCAGGCCTTGCAAACGGCCCTGAAACCCTAGACATTCCCTAATAAGTGTGCCGGCCCGCTCTTGCCCGCGCAAAGGTACCTGAAGCGCCACCACGTGCGGCAGTACCAGCGCCACGACGACTTGCGCGGCGGCAACGACTACGGCTACAAGCGCGCCACCGCGTACCTGGACCGCTACTGGCTCATCATCGCCTTCTCGTCCTACATCCTGCAGAGGATGGCCGCCAAGGGGGTGCGACTGCCCGCTGCCCTGCTGCCGACGGGTGCTGACCGTGTTAGGGCCATACTAGGGTTTGGAGTCTATAAGGTCCATGTGGCTCTTCATTCCGGCAAGGATTCAGCGTGAGTTAGGGACAAGCCTCCAAAGCCCTAGCTGCGCCCCCCTGCCCTGGCCCTGGCCCTGGCCCTGATAGTGAGACCCTAACCAACTAAGGCCCTGCGGCAATTTGGGCGTACCGTACAAGCACGAACGGCCCGCCGCTAAATAACTGCGGATACCCAAACCGCGGATAACCAAAACCAAACCAACCCAAAATACCAATGATGTACCAAAACCAACCGCGAATACCAAAAAACATAAAATCAAACCGCAGATACATAGCAATTTTGACCCACCTCCTTTCCCGCAAAGAGGAACAACCATTTCACAGCGAATAAAAAAGTCAGAATACAGCACAAATCTTCCGATGCGAGGGTGCAAAACCATTCATTCTCTGTTGGCCCTGCGGACAGTATTTCATCAAGCGGTGGGCACATTGTCTCCGTTTTAAATGGGCCGATTGCGCTAGCCAAAGTCCCACATCACTCGATCCATCGTGAGGGCATCGTCAAACCATATTAATACGTTGTGTACACACACTCACACCCACACTCAAACCCGCAGTCATACGCATGCATGGTGTGTTCCGATGCCGTGCATGTTCCGCTTGAGAAGCGGGCGGCGTACAGCCGGCTCCCCATCTGATCCCGGGATGCCATGCGCGCGCGTGCCAGGTGCCGACCGCTCCGCTGTCCCCCGCTCCCGCGGCGGGGGTGTCCCCGCGGCCCACGGTGGCGATGAAGCCGGTGGACCTGAGCCTCACGTTTGAGGACTGGTACAAGTCGCAGCCGGAGCTGAAGGAGATGCGGCACGTGCTGAGCGTGAACCCGGCCGCCGCGCTGGAGCTCGTCCTCCCGCGCCCCCAGCCGCCCCAGTCCGCCCTGAAGGTTATGCGACTGCCCTTCCCCCCCTCCCCCCCCCCCCCCCCCTCCTCTCCTGCTACCTGTCCACTATTGAGTAATATATGTCTATTGATATATTTAGATTAATTCTGTTTATCAATGTATATTACAGACATTATAGATATATTACATACCAGATAGATATATGGTATACACTATATATCTACTATATATAGTATATACTTGATATATTATATACTATATACATATCGATTTATTGATGTATAGTATATAGTATATATTGCGCGTGGAAGTGCGCCGGTGTGATGATTGTTATTAAGCAATGTGAGTATGACACGTTTGGGTACCACCAGCCCAAGTAGACTACCGCCGCCCCTCATCACATGCATCAAAGGGGGCGGATCAGCCTCCAGATCAACCATGCACGCTTCCTTGCTGCTGCATGCCGGCCGATGCGCTGTTGCGCCGCCGTTATACTATCGACCGTCCGCAGGGTGCTTCCCCACTCAACGGCGCCAGTTGCAATGCGTGCAATCCTACCACTACCCAGCGGCTCCACCTCATGCTGCAATTCCTCCCTGACAGTCCGCTCTGCGACCGGGTGTACCCACCCCTAATTCTGTGCGCATGCGATCGGAAGCGGATCCCATAACACTGAATCGGATTCGTGCCGAGACGTGACCGGCAGTGCCACCCGTGTCCCCCTCTATTGTTTTCACCCCCGATGTCCCTTCTGCTACGGCGCGCTCGTGGCGGCGCCGATTCCAATGCCTGTGTTGCGCTCTGACACCGGCGGTCGTGGGGCGACGTAGACGGTGGTGGGCGACGCGTCGCACGTGCCGCTGGAGGAGCAGCGCATGGTGCTGGACTACCGCGCCGGCGCCACGCTGCACCTGAACACCATCCTCAAGTCGTACTCCAACCCGGGCTCCAGGAAGCGCATCGGCCAGGTACCAGCTGCCCGCTTTGCCACCATGCGCCCCTTGTACATTTGGACAACTCGGTACAACTCAACGCTCTTTAAATCAAGCCGGGTTCCGCGCGCCAAGCCGAGGAAATGGTCGTTGGCCTGCCCAAGTGAGCGCGCTTACAAACACAAAATGCAGCAGCTTTGTTAGTAATAGCAGTGCTCCCCTACCTGGTTGTAAAGAGAGCGCATCAACTGGCACAGGGGCCCGGCCGCCACCGCGCGCTGCGCGCTGACCGTCGCCATGTCGTGTGCGTGACCGCAGGTGCAGGGCCTGCCGGTAATGACGATAGGCACGCCCAGCGTGGACGGGCTGCAGGGGCTGCTGGACGAGCTGGGCTGCGCTCCGGGCGGCAACACGCTTGCCGTCATCACCGACATCACAGAGGAGCTGCGGGTGTACATCAAGGTGACTCGCCCACCTCCCCGCTGCCCCTCCTGCTGCCCTTTGTTGACCTCCGCCGCCTGGGCCTTGCTTGCGGCACAGCGAAGTCACAGCGCAGTTGACGGATTGAACGGCTTACATTTTAACCCCAGTGACTCAGTACAGAGGCAACCCGGCATTATATATATATATACATATATATGTACATATACATATATTTGTTTGTGTATGTATGTATGTGTATATGTATGTTTGTTTATATTCATGTATGTTTATATCCATGTATCTATGTTCATATGTATGTATGTATGTACGTATATTTAACTTTCGTGGTTTGCACTTGCCTCGCCAGGGGAAGCCCTATGTGCGGCGCGAGCTGGAGATGCCGGTCGCAGCACTGCACCACGCGGGCATCAGCTACAGCAAGCTGCAGGAGATGGAGGTCGCGCTCGTGCAGGATGTGGTGCACGAGGTGAGGCTGAATTCCATCTCGTCAAGCACCACTACAATAATACTAGCGCGCAGGTAGCAAAAAAACAAACGACAATGCTTGACTGTGTTTTGTCACCTTCGTAGCGTTATTTTGATTTTATTCTACGGTATTCTGCTATTATTATAAGATTCTCTGCTCTTCTTATTCTTGCTGAAGTTCCATCATGATAAGACTGTTTAGACGCGGTCGCAAGGATTGCGCGTTTCATGCATACACTTTATTACTCCACGGTGTCTGTAATCCTTGCCAAACAAGCTATGTAATCCTCACCAGTGTGGTCGCTATATATTCGATCTGTACGTGCGTAGTTATATTGTATGAATAAAGTTAAGCGGCTTCGGTCTAAGGATTGCTGTGTCATCCTCACCAGTATAATCGCTACATATTCCATGTGTACGTGTGTAGTTTTATACCCCGCATAAATTATGATTACCTGACGCGTAAAAGTATTACGCGCAATCGTTGCCACTATTATGAATATAATTATCTTATCATGATTATTGTTATGCATGCATACATGATTTGATTTACATACGTATGTCGGTGGGTTGGACTCTGACACCCCCCTCCCCCTTCCGTGTCGCGGCTTGGCCAATGCGCAGGCGGAGTTGTGGGGCGGTCGCCTCCTGCTTCACAAAGAGCTGGAGAAGTCCAAGCTCGCGCGCTCCTCGAAGACCAACATGAACCGGCTGAGGTCGCAGGCGGGGCGCGGCTCGCTGTCGGAGGATCCCAGCACGGAGATCGTGGCCAAACCCTCCCCCGCTGCGTGGAAGCCCGCCGGCACCCCCGCGCTATCCGGAGGGTGCGATCCTCCCCACTCCGACGTCTCGATCCTGCCTCGGGCCGAGCGCCTCGCTCGGAATTCTGTATATTCGAGAAAGATGTGTACTACTGACCATACGAGTATGTGATGTATTCCCTGTAGCAGTACTGAATTGTAACGGCTCGTCACTCTTTTATGAATTTTAGTGAATTTACTTACACGCTCAGCTATGTACTGATTCCGCGACGCTGGTGATTTTCGACCGGGCCCCCGCAGCGCCGTCGGGCCAGCGCAGGAGGAGGACGAGGTGACGCGGGTTTTCGACAAGGACCCGGGCGAGGCGGTCGTGGCGATGTGGGAGAGCGGCATAGACACCGAGAAAAACACCCCCGACCACGGCATCGCGACCACCAAGCAGGTGTTCATCCACCTGCGCAAGATGGGCTACCGGGTGGAGTACAAGCGCATCCCGCTGTCGCGCGATCGGACGCCGATCGCTAGTGATATCGACCACATGCAGCTGCAGCTCAAGTGCAAAAACCCGGGTATGGCCTCGGCCCCAGTTGCCGATCTTTCCCCACAGTATTATTAGTCGTATATCTCATTTTACAAGATATATCGCAAGTAACCCGCTTATTGCCTCGGATTAGCTATAGTGTTTGCTCTTTTTCTAAGTCCCCGACATACTACGGCCCGCTATCCTGGATGTTAGAATATCACTCTACGTACCGTCGTATGCGATTATTAAGTTGCGCTTTGATAGAGCATTCAAAGAAATGGAATACAGTGGGTGCGTTTGATAGTAATAGCAAAAGTGTTGCGGGGTCAATAATGTTGATGTGATCCTCCATGACATCACGAGAACAAAATTTCATGCAAATAGATGATACCGCTATGCTGCACAACAAAACGCCCCTTTACATCCCAGCCAATGCACTAAAAAGAATCCGGCCTATGATGACCCCTCGCTTTGGCGTTGCGAGACTGCTGTCGTGATTACTGACGTCGCGCCGCCGCCGCCACCTCCGCCACCGCAGGTGGGCGAGTGGTGCATCTTATAATGTCGAGATCCAAGACAGGCTCCAGCTGCCGATACGTCACCGGCCTGCTGGCCACCGCGCTGTCCGCCACGGACCTCGACGTCCCCGACTCCGGCGACATGGGCCCGCTCGGCTCGTCGCCGAAGCGCTTCAAGTCGTCGCAGGGGCTAATACCTGCCCAAGGGGAGCACCGCAACATCCTTAACCTCCTCCGCGTGCTGGAGTTTGGCCCGGACGCTAAGCAGGTAGAGTCTGCGACGCCCAACGTTCTTTGGATATTGCTCTGTAGTTTCACAACAATCCCTTTATTTGGCTCGCGGGTGGCAGCACAATGAATCATTTTGCACAGTCGAGTCGAGGATTCCGTGCTTGCTCGTCGGTTTTCCGATATATGTTTCCAGATACTTAGCTTTTACCTGTTTGCAGAGGGGGCAATGCCAAATTTTATATGGAGCGAGCCCAAATAACGCGCGGTTACGGTAAATAACTGATGATTACATGTGTTTGATTAGTTTTCGGTCCACTTCAGGTCGCAGCGCAATGTCGTGGCGCCGGCCCAAGTCGGCCCGGTGTCGGCCAGCACCGACTGCCCGTACTTTCTACGGTACTCATATATATATATATCATCGTCGAAACATGTGGACTGAAGCGCGCGATGGCTGTCGCGGCAGGCTGTGGACGCGGCGATCGGCCGGTGCGCCGACATTGGCGACCTCCGCACGGACATCGCCGAATGCTGGATGGCTGCGAATAACCCCGAGACGACGCTGGAGGCCGCCAATGAGACGCGGCAGCTTGGCCTTCACTACCTGCAACGCTACGGCCTACTCATCATGTTCCGCGTATACCTGCAGGTTTGCTTCCGCCTGTCCTCTCGACTGCTCGTCGCAAATGCCTCGCCCTCCCGCAATCCCTGATAATGCAGTCGTAAGCTGCGGCCCAATATAATCGACAGCTTCAGCTTCAAGTGGCGCCGCGATTTTGGCTATCCGATATTTACCACGACCATATTTACGTAGGGACTTTCGGTTATACTTTGTTTAGTTGTCAGACGCCGCCGAACCCCGATTCTCACATTCCGTACATCGTCCAAGATTCCGGGATTTGTGCTACAGATACTACCGCCCTGAATAGCACAGTTACTACGTCGATGATATGTGTTTATGACGGTGCCTGAAAGGTGTCCAGACATGATACCTCATCAATACCTCATCACACATTAGTCGAGGAGATCTAGGGTGTTTACGGGACCCGTTACGTGCCGGGATCCTATTTAACAGTTTGCGCAAATGCCATCGTCAGCGGCGCGCCGATAACGACCCGTCGACGCCCGCCGTGCAGGTGAACACGGACCCGGAGGTCACCTTTTCCATGTGGAAGCAGGGGCGCCCAGAGCTGGGTCACCTGATGAAGTCGATGAAGTTGTATTGAGGGTGTCACGGCAACACACCGAGGCGGGATCCCTGTTATTATATCGCTCTCGCGTCCTGCCGAGTGCGGAATGGCTGTAATTCGAACAAGGGCCCAACATCTGACGGGGCTTCCTCGGCCATCTCGGGACTAGTCGGGCAAAAGCTCCGCTGCTGAGGGTCCTTGAGATTTTTGAGTTTGATACGACGGAAAGGTAGTGACAGGACTGTGCGTTTTCGGGCATTTCTTTCTCTCGGGTATTAACAAAAACGCGTAACACATAGCGACTAAGTACGCGTGAACAGAAAAGGGACATAAGAACTCGTGACATTAAAAAATCTGGCATGATGCTGGTTACCCGACGACAAGATTAGAGTTCCCAGGGCTTGCTCTCACCCTAGCCCACATATTTTACGCAATTACCCATGGGTGCATCAAAATAAAATATGCGTAACAGCCGTGTGAATATACCGGCATAAACATACAATAGTAATAAGCACGTACAGTGGTGTTATGACATGGCCTCGGCTCGGCCGCAATGTGGCGGTGTGGCGCTTCCGCGATTTCGTATATTATTACAATAAAAAAGCGACGGCCCCGCTTTCCTCGGGCCGCTGCCCCCGGGAGGCCCCCGTGCTAAGGAATATTAGGGGTGGCATCACTTGCCCCCGAGGAAGCCGCGGCGCTTGGGCGGCAGGAAGGCGATGCGTCGCCGGGCGTAGTCCACCACGACGTGCATGCGCGACATGAGGTCCGAGCAGATGATGCCCGCGGTGTACAGCGACTGCGCGCGGGTGGGGCGACGGGCGGGCGGGTTAGTCGGAGCATAAGTCGGCTGGGGGTGGCACGAGCGAAACCTGGTGAAACCAATTAAATACTAATACCCCCAATTCCTGAAATACTGTACGAATTTAGTTGGGTTAGCGGCTCGCAAAATGATGAACTGTTTTGACAGATATTCCGCGATATATTCGTTTTGTATTTTGAAACTTTACTTCAAAAATGCAAATGTACAGATCTAAGGGGGTTAAAAAACGGCGGTACATAGCGAACTGAAGTTTGTAGTTTCTCTGGGAAGATCCGGAGGGAGAAGGGGGTTAATGCCCCAAAAAGCGAAAGGGCGGGGAGGGAGGGGGGTCGCACCAGGTCCAGGCCGCCGCTGCCGCCAAACAAGCAGCGGATGCGCTCGAGGCGGTGCGAGCTCAGCGTCATCCACTCCAGCTCGCCGTACTGCACACGGACGCTCATGTCCTCGCCGCCCACGCCCTGCGACGCGTTCGACCAGAGTAATTCCAAAGGTCGGCGCCCGAGTGGCACGAAATGCACGTCGCGCATGTACGCGAGCGCGCGAGCTAGAACGAAACGAAGAGGCCCGGGAGGGAGGGGGGTGCATACATCGGATATTTATTACCTTAATGTATCGGAAGTTCGTCGAGTTGTCGTCCACCAGCCCCAGCTCGGCGGCGGCGCGAGTGTGGAACATAGCATCCGCGCCGCCTGCGCCGCTGTCGAGCATGAACAGCTTGGAGTGCCGCGCCGCCTGCGGAGCGCCTCGCCGCTGCGAGAAGTTCACCTCGACGTGCGGAAGATTTGCCACCTGGGCCGCAGCGTCGCAACACCGGCGCTCCACGCATCAGCAGTCGACGATTAAACATTACATTCATAAAAAATGGCGCGCATGGCGTCTTTTTGTCGCGGCTGGCGCTGCGCATTCATGTAAATCTCGAAAGCGGTGCTGGTGTCCAGATAGCCGCAGTTTTATATATGCACTAGCGCAGATAGTAACTATATTTTGGTATTCGGTATTTATACCCACTGATACGAAACGCAGACGATATCTATTTGACGATTCTGATTTGTCGTAATAATAATAATAATAGCAATACTGATATAACCAGTCCGAGGAACGGCAGGTATAGTAGCACTCATATCTCGTGTAAGTGCAGGTTTGTGCTCTAGAGCGCAAACCTGCATTCTTAAGCTTCTTGAGCTAAGAAGCTTAAGAAGCTTCGATAATAGAACTCTCCCTCTGACAGCGACCCCATAACAACTCGGACGATTAAGTGTGGGAGAATATTCGCAGCGGGCAGGAATGGGTCCAAATCTGAGGATCTGGCCGTCCCCGATCCGGTGTGGCTAATAAGTATCTAATGTGACGGCGATAAGTATCTAATGCGAAGTCGCTACTCCAAGCACACGCGTACCATGAGGATGTCCTGCCAGCACTCGTCGACTTTGGGCTCCGGCTGGTACGTCTCCGGGTTGTGGAGCTTGAGCTCGTACTCGCCGTCTCCCTGTGTGCCAGCGGGTACGCGCGAGCAACAGCACTCAGTGTTGGATCAGCGCGGGGGCGGCGGACTTGCATTCGAGTATTACAAGTACGGGTACCGTAACATTCAATTGCTGGGTTCGCGGGTCGAAAAATACTGATTTGATTTGGTATGCGTGTAATCTTCTGTTGGGTTTCCAGAAAATATGCAGTGCTTCTCTCTTCGCGCGGGGGGTCGAAAGCGATAATATGTAAGGATTACCGCGAACCCGAAGCGCGGTTACGCCGTTGCGGTGCTCACCGAATCGAATAAACTGCGTCTATAGAAACAGACCTGCAACTTCAAATTTTGTGGGCTGTTGTACTCTGTGCAGGCGGGAGATGATATGTGATATATATACTATAGGCGCTGCGATGACTACCTGTACTCAGGCAGCTTGTTACGGGTGCCTTACTCGTAGCACTTCGAACTCTGAGGCATGGCCTGTATACATCGATATCGATACACATGAGCAATTGGGCTCGCATGCATCGCGTGAAAATATTCGCCGTAGTTCCGGTACAGTTTTGATGCGATTATCTAGATTCGACATCGTCTGGCAGGCAGGGCAAGTTCGAAGTGTTCTCATCAAAGCTCGTACAGCGCTGGCACCTGCCGGCACAGAGACCAAATATATGGAAATTTTCTTGCTCGCTACCGGCCACTACCAGGCATGCCGCAGAACGGGGGGAAGGGAGGTGAGGGGGAGGGGGGGTCGTCACGCGGCGGCGCGCACCTGCGAGTGCACCGGCAGCTCCACCACCGCGCGCCGGAAGATCTCGTAGCCCACGATGCCGACCACCGGGCCGGGCGCCCCCCGCACCAGCCCGCCCAGCATCATCTCCATAAAAAGAGGCCGCTGCATCACCAGCGGCCCGATCTCGATGTTGTCGGCCCGCCGAAATTGGCAGCGGATCTGTCAGGCGGCATCCGCATGCATAAGAGTCCCCACTTATATATCTGTCAAGCAGGGTGGGGCACGACTCGTGCCGGAGTCTCGCCGTCGGCAGTACGTTAGTGCAGTATATGCCTATTCCGTGGCGCGCGTGCAGATGTTCACGCCATACCCTAAACCCTAAACCAAACCCTAAACCCTAACAAATAGAATTCTATAGCTTCTTGTGCATTCGTAAATCATCGGGCTAGTGGAGATTGAGCATATGTCCTGGGCACCTCGGTACTGTCGGTTTCCGGGCCACAAAAAATCATAGCATCATCTAGCTAGGCCTTAATGTAAGTACGGCCCATGCTGTGAGTACCCATCCAAGTTATGCATAGCCAACGCGTTATGCACTTGTTCTCGTTCTTCTGCCCGATATCAATGACTTGTCAATGTTATTACTCATACCGGTATCATGGCATGCGTGGCGACCCCCCCAGCAGAACGCATGCCCGGCGTCGGTGGTACAGCGTATGCAGCTGGCCAACAGAACTCCGGACAGATGCATAATACAAGTAGTCTCCGTTTTCTGGTTGAGAGCGGGTCTCAGAAGGGGGACCGGGGGGGGCAGTGGGGGGGGGGGGGGGGGGGGGGGGGGGGGAGATACCTTGCCGGCCATGCCCGACACGTACAGCTCCCCGAAAGCGAGCAGGCCGAGCTTATCCGCCGCCGCCTTTTCGATCACAAAGCCGCTGGCGCCCGTGTCCAGGATCATGTAGCCCGCCTCGATGCCGTTGATGCGCGGCTGCACCAGCACGTGGCCGCTGCGCGTGTACCACGCCTGCGCCGGCAGGCCGCCCGAATATTCGGTCAGAGCGCTCAACCCCTTCCCGATAAATGTTGCCCACGAGGGGAAGCATACAAAAAGGTGAAGTGGACGGGGCACAGGGGGGCGTACCTTGACGGCTGGCGGCAGCCCGGGGATGAACGCCGTGTCCGTGGGGCACAGCGGGTCCGCGGGAATGGAGTACGACAGCGCCGCGGCCGCTGACAGCGCCGCCGAGCGCAGCTCCGCCGAGACCGTCATGTACGAGTGCTGCCCGCCCGCTGCGCCCTGCACGCCGGCGGCCGACCCGCCAGCAGCCGCTGGCGTCAGTGTGCGGCGCCGCGAGGGGGATCCGGCGACCAAAGTGGGACGCAAGCACTACTGTGTACCATATACACGAGTCAAACTGAATCCGTCGATACCTAGCTAGATATACCGATATGTACCTGTCTTAGGCATGAATCAATGCGCAATGAGCGAGAGGCGATGAGGACATTGCAGTCTTATCATGAAGCAAACAACTGCTCCGCACATATTAAGATATGAATTGATATAATTTAATACATGTTTACAGTTATAATACATATTAAATATCTATATTTATTAGATATTCTCTATTCTATTTACACTTACAAAGTATACAGACACATGCACACACAACCGAGGCCGCTGACATCGGCCGGTGGTCGCCGTTCGTCACGTCTACGGGGCGGGCATGGCGCGAAGCGTCGAGCCCGCCGCGTGGACCAGCCCCGGGCGCCGGACGCCGTCGTTCGTCCGTCGCCGGACGCCAGACGACCGTCGCCCGTCCGCCTCGCCGCCCGTCCGTCGATGGACGCAGGGCCCCGGGTCGGCGAGTCGGCGGACGCGGGGCTGTACAGTGTAGCGACTACTACGATTGACCCTTACGGCTCTCTCGATTTCACACTCCTGCAACGGGTCTACTTGTACTTATATTAAATATTAAATGTTTATATCCAATATATGTACTAATTTGTATGCATTTGTACAAAGTATATACACACACATACACACACAACCGGGGCCGCTGACATCGAGCTGCGCTGACGTACCAATGTGTATGATGACTACTGAGAGGTGCCGACACCGGACTGCCGCGCGGCTCCGCTGGGGTGGGGGGAGGGGGGGGGGGGGGGGGGGGGCAGACCTGGTGGACCACCTCTCTCGGATGCGTCAGCCCGCCCGCGAGCTCCGCCCAGCCGACATAGCGCCACGCCTCGGTGTCGCCGCACAGCGGCTGCACCATCTGCAGCGGCTGCCAGCTCGTGGTGCACACCTTCAGGCGCGCCACCATCTGCGCAGGGGCACCGGGGCACTGGTCAGACAGGAGCCCCAGCATAGTGGCACGTCTCACTATCGACGGCATGAACGCGGCGTGTGCAACTGTGCACAACAGTGGCTGCGCACTCCCACAGTGATTGCGCATTGACAGCCCCAGTTTCAACCCAAGGCAGCGCTGCCCTCCCCCCCCCCCCCCGCCCCCTCCCTATCTTCCATCCATCCTCCTCCTCTCTCCCTATCTAGGGTCCCCGCAAGATCAAGCGCCAGCGTCCGCCGCGGCCTTTTCGTCCACATGCACCCCATGCGCAGCTGCGGGCCAGGCAACATGCTGTGCCCATCTCCCCCGGCCACCGGCATGGCTAGCAAGGTGAAGAGCTAGAGGGAGCCGACGGTGGAAGGCTGTGGGAAGGGAGACACAGGGAAGGGGGGTGCGGCGATAGGTTTTGGGGGGGGGGGGGGGGGGGGGGGGGCACCTTGCCCTCCAGGAGCCGCAGGCCAAGCGTGACACTGCTACTGCTGCCCCCCTCCGTGTGCGCCCCGTTGCCGCCAGCAGCCTCCGCCGTCCCCGGCTCGGGCAACAGGCTGACCTCCAGCAGGCCGGCGCGCGCGGCGTGCAGCCAGAAGCAGCTGCGCACCCAGGCAGCCAGCAGCAGCGACTCGTGATCGTCCAGCTCCAGCACGCGGCTCACGCCGTAGTCGTCCTTCTGCATGTCCCCAAGGAGAAAGAAGAAAAGGGGGAGGGGGGGCATGCCACTGTCAGCCACGGCTCATGGTGCTCTTACCCCTGATTAAGCGAATATGCTAATGTGGACTGCAGATGCTTGTAATACAAGCTTCCAAACAAAGTTGCGGCGCCACTTTGCTGATTCCTGGACCGCAGCTACATTGTTCTAGCTCCCTGAGTCCGGGTTGCCACGGAGCCAGAGCAGAGAGGGAAGGCGGAGGGCGAACCTCCCAGCAGTTGGCATCGCGGCTGCCGTTGTGCCCCCAGCAGAAGCTCATGTGGCTGCCCACGATCTCCTCCACGAACGCGCCGTCCGGGCGCAGGCAGACCTGCCACCCGATGTCATTCCCCAGGTGGTTTCCGGTGCCGCGCACAATCACCTGCGCCGCGAAGCAGCCGCCCTCAGCGACCCCCCCCCCCTTCCCCCGCGCGCGCGCGCCTCACACACAACCCAGTACGACTACAACCCCCAATGGATCCCTGAAGCTGCCAGTCTGCTTTTCAGCGGAGAGCATGAGTAGGGCATGGGAAGTTCGAGGCCCCACCTCGTCAGTGAGCGGGTTGCTGGAGTCGGCACCCATCGCCTGCCGCATGTGGCTCAGCACGTCCTCCACCACCAGACTGGGACCTGATGACGCGGCGAGCTCCTGCCCCGGCGCCGCGCACGCCGTCACCAACCTGCTGGGACAGTTGGAGATATTGGAGCGTGTGCGCGAAGGAGCCACAAGCCAGTGCGAGCGAGAGGGGTGTGTGGGGCGGGGGGCGGCGGGGGGGGGGGGGGGGGGGGGGGGTGCGCTGGTAAGGGATAACTTGCCTGGCGTGGTTGCGGGGCAGGGGCGAACCCAGGCAGCGCTGCGCCGCCGTCAGGCGCGGCCAGCGCAGCGCGTGTAGCGGGTCCGGCGAGGCAGTAGCAGCAGCGGTAGCGGCCGTTGCGCACGGCAGCATCGCGGCGCGGCGCAGCAGGCGGGTGCAGCTGCGCAGCGGCATTGCGGCGCCGGCGAGAGGTCGGCGGCTGTCGCGGGGCTGCCCCGCGCGGACGCAACTGGCGCGGCCACAAGCTGGAGCCATCAGCGGCCGCAGCTCATGAGTCAGGCTGGCCGGCGGTGCTCACTGGTGCACCTTTGCTAGTCGAAGGCGGGGCTCGACACGACCCTCGGCAGAAAGGCCGTACTCAGGTGTATGACCTGGCGATACGGATTCTTATCGGGTGGTACCGGCGCAGAGGAATAATTATTTTCTGCTGGTGCTGTTGCCCCGCGGAGCGTGCCCGCTCGCCTTCCCGCCCGCCCGCCTGCCCGCCTGCGGTAGCGAAGGCAGTCGAACCGGGGCAGTCGGGCAGTCAGGCTGGCAGACGCGGCTGGCTGCCAAGCACAGCGGCCTTAGAACTCTGCTGGGGTGACCCGGCCGAGGGAAGGTGTACATGCGGGTGTAGTGAGGAGGCACTAAAAAAGCACTGTGAAGGTCTGGCGGGAAGGGTGGGGGGCGCCGGGGGGGGGGGGGGAGGGGGGGGGGGGCTGCACGCCTGGGTATCAGCAGCACGGGGGTGGCGAGGCTGGGAGGTTAGCAGTGGCGAGGAAAGTCCGTTTGGGGTGGGGAGTGAACGGCCAGCAGCATACGCAACAAGGGGCAACAGTCGATGGCGACAGCGCGCTGCTGGCACCGCGACAGCGAGGTGAGATAATGATGACGATGCCGGCGGCGGCGCGGCGGCGCACGGCGCATTTTAGTCGCCATCTGCGTACAGGCAGTAGTAGTCGCTACTGAGCCTCGTACACTAGAATCAAAGTCTGAATTCCAATGCCGGTATCTTGTCACCTCCTCGGCACATGGTTGGCCGAGGCTGCCGAGAATTCCGGACAAAAGTTGGCGATGACTGTTTTAAATGTTGCCAGCGTGTCCATTAAAATCATAGTTTCACCGGCGATCATGGCATTCATCGATAGCGCCTGTCGAGAGGTGTTACGCTGCTGGATAGGGCGCGCGGCGCTGGGGTATATATCTTAAGATCCATGTGGACATGCGGTCCATGTGTACATGGAGCGGTCCATGTGGACATGGAGCCTCCATTGACCCATGTCCACATGGCCCCGTACCATGTACACATGGAGCAATCCGGGTCATATCCGTGTGGACATAGGCCGTCTGTCGGCCCATGTCCACATGGGTCGACCCATGTTAGCATGGAACGTCTGTCGCGTCCCATGTTCAAATGGGCCGCGCTGGGCAAGCCCATCTGCACATGGCCACGACGCACGGTGGCGGGTAAGGCGCTGTTCGGGCAGGCGCCGGATCGCGGTTACGACCCGGCCTTTGTACGGGCAGGTGCTGGTTGGCGCTGCGGCGTCCGCCATTCTGCGGACGAGTGCCGTGCCGGCGCGGGAGCTGCGATCCGGCGCCAGGTACAGTCGCTATTAAGACCCCCTGCGGACAGGCCGTGCTCACTCGTCCCCACAGTATTGCACTCAATCGCAGCTGCGCAATTCCCCTCTCCGGGACCGCCTCTGCCCGCCTCTGCCCGGCTCTGCCCGGCTCCAGTCGATACTATGGCCTTAGGCAACACTGATGCTACCGCAGGCGCTGCCGCACCGGAGGATGGGCCGGCCGAAGATTAACCGGAGGTTGAGGCACCATCGGTGGTGCACGCGCATCGCGACGTCCTCAACAAGAGACTTCGTGAGTATGTGGGGCAACGTCGAGACAACCAGACGTTGCGGACAGAGGCAGAGTACAATGAAGCCATGCAAACCCTCCGTACCTTCGACCAAACGACGAGAGAGGTGGGGCCTTGTTCGCAGGTTGCCCCCCGATATGGGCCACAGACCTCGCGGGTAGGCGGGTTCGCGTGTTATCACTGTACAGTCTGACGTTTAGCCGACCCGATCGCGCACCAGCCCGCTCATCCTCTACATAGTACAGTTCCCGACAGTCGACTCTTTTGCCTCGTTGTTTGCGCCTGTAGCTCCGCTGCTGGCGCCGATTTTACGGTACGGCTTGCAACTGGGCGGGCACTTGCAGCCGCCGCCTGTACTGCCGCGCCGAGCCGAAATAAACTGGCGCCGCGCCTCTGCCATGTACTGAGGTGCAAAGGGCTCTTGTTGGATTGTCAAGCAGGAATGATCGCGGGCCTGGGCTACAAAGCGCCGCTTCGATATCCTGACCTGCGGAGACTCCGATATGCTCATCCAGAAGGGGGACATAAATGTCCCTCTGGAGCAGGTGAAGCTCTCCAGTCTCGCCGGGATGGTCTTCGAACACATCCGGGATTTGCACCTCAAAGGGGTGCACGCCAAGGTGTACCTCCCTGAGCCCTTCCATTGTCCCGCTCTGCTTGCTGCCACTGCATGTTGGCTACGTACACACCACTAAGTGTACCCTCCCCCCATCACACTGTGCAGCTCAAGAAGCTTCACAAAATGATTCTGGGAAGGTACTGCAACATCCCCAGGCGTGTCGTCAAACTTTCCTGCGAAACATGCGTCACCTGCGCCAAGCACAGAACTACTAAGGCTAAGGCCGGTCACCGGCCGATATTGTCCAAGGGCATGTTCGGGACCCGTGGCCAGATCGACCTCATCGACTACCAATCATCATAATACAAGGGCTACCGCTTCCTGCTCACCTACATCGATCACGGCATCAAGTTTTGCTTCTGCACTCCGATCCCCAACAAGGAGGTTTGTATGCCACAGTAGCGGGCGAGTTTGATATTTGCGCGCCTATCCAACCCCGTTGCTTCCGCCTTCCCCTTTCTTATTTAATCTATGTATCTTATCACCCCGCCCCATCCCTGCAGAAGGATACCATAGCAGGGAAACTGTTTCTACTCTTCTTTCTCCTTGGGCCGCCTACCATCCTTCAAGCTGACAATGGTAGAGAGTTCTCCGTGTTGCCGACAAGCAACCGAGCAAGATAATCGGTCTCTCGGAGGAGGAAGCGAAGGAGGTTTGTGGGCCATTGTGTAATAAATAGCATGCTGCCCAGCCTGCATACAAGTGCAGGTCTAAGATATGTGTGTGTTGTGATTGCAGATGATTGAAAGCACCAAGAAGCTCTTGCCTGGCTGCCAAATGGTAACAGGGAGAGCTACGCATAGCCCCAGCAATGGCGGCATTGAAAGATTCAACCGCACCATTGAGGAGTACATCGCACATTGGTGTGATGAAAACAAGTCCCCCAATTGCCCTTTGACAAAAAGGAGCAGCAGGCAGAGGAGCACGCGCGACAAGAGCAGCAGCCACAAGAGCAGGAAGACATGGATGCCTTCAGAACGCCAGCGCCTCTCCCAGTTGGTGAATGCCTGCAAAGCCGTTGCAGTATTGTTGGCCTGCCATGCTGCGCCTGTACTGCGCCATAGCATAAAGTGCTGAGCAATGATTATGTTAATGTGATTATAATCAACTCTTTATTTAATATAACAATCGACAGTAGTATTATCACTACTCTTATACGTATGTAAATATTATATATGTTGGGTTTTATATATATAATTACTGCTGCTGCTATTGGGTTATGTATATTAGGTTATGATGTTGTACATACTGTGATATGATAATGCCCTCTAGCCAAGGCCATAACTTTCATTGTAATGTCTCTCTCTCTCTCTCACTCTCTCCAAATAATACTTACTGTATTTTTTATGTGTGTTTGCTGTATTATGTATTTATTTTGAATACTATAATTATGCAGCAGTGCTAGCTCATATTCCACTGCGTATATATCATGAACACACAAGTGCTAACTTATATTTCCCTGCTCCTCGCTCCTCCGTGTACACCAAAAAGATCTGCCCATCACGTCCAGGATTAGCGTGAACGCGCAGCACGATGAGCAGCTGCTCACTCGCAACGAGGACCAGCAGACAGTACGCGCCTACGTCCCAGACCCCAACTTGCCATGGGACCCGGACACATATTGCGCCCCATGCAAGGCTTTGTGCGATGGTGGGCATTGCAAGATTGGGATGCTTATCCCCACAGTTGGCCTTGTCAAGGGTCATCAGTGTGCGCGCGGCAAGGCCTTCTACCATGTCATATCCACAGGTAACCTGTTGTTGCTGTCAATCTTGTCAGCATGCCCGTTATTTATGGCATGGGTGTGACTGTGTCACTCATGTGTCTTGCACGCAGGTGGAACGGATGATGGCCACCGCAGCAACGATTGCATGGCTGCTGGGACAGTGGATGTGGTGCAGCCACCACAAGAAACGACAAGTGCAGCCACCGTTGCAGCTGCCTCGTCCCGTGAGTCAGTGGGCCGCAAGAGGCAAAGGTCGCCCTAGGAGCCACCACTGCTTCCGGCTGCAGCGGCGGAGGCTACTCCACGAGTCCTCGTGCAAGCACGCGCGGCCGTTGGCGATTGTAGTCCAGTATCTCCCTCCCAGCTGGCTAACAGTCCCAGGCGGCGCGCAATCAGGGCTCAGTGTGGTGCTGCACAGGCCAAGCAGGCTAGGGTGATGCGTGCCCGGGTCGCTGCCAAGGCCGGCCCAGCACTGATGGTGGGTGATGTGGTCAGAGTGCCTTTGGCAAAGGAGGACCGTGGCAAGGTGGACCCTAAATTCTTGACATGCGTGGTGAGTGAGGTGAGTTTTGTTATGCTCCTCTTGCTGTATACTGATGCCATTTGCACGCAATGCTTGATATGTCCAAATGATGACGCGCACATCTTCTTTCTCAAATGCCCTCCCCAACCCCCTGTTTTGCAGGTCACAGAATGCAATTCTTACACAGTGGCTGTGGATGCAGGTGTTATCAAGACCACATATGGGCAGCAAGATATGGATCAGTTGCGCAACATTGCACCCGCGCAGGTGGGCTTCTCGGTGTGGTAGAGAAGTGGAGCGACCAAGCATCATGAAAGAAGATCTCCCTCAGAGGTGTAAGATCTGTGTCACTATTTGAGGGCCGAGGAATGATCAAATGCACATGTAAAAGGCCGCGTGCCACCAGTGTGTGCAGTTGCCGCAAAGCTGGTAGGAAATGCAACTCTAGGTGTCACCATAATAACAACTGCTGTCGGAACATTGAGGACCATGGTGCTGGCACTAGCGCTCAGGGAGCTGCCACCCCAGTCCGTGTAATGAACTAAAGTTTAGAATAAAATAAAATCTAATCGAAGTCTCTCTTCAATTTCACTCTAATTTAAAGTTAATGGAATCTGCTACTTAATTTGAACTTAATTGAAATCGAATTGATTTCGCGTTAAAATTCGGACAGAAACTTACCATATCACACATGGGCCGGATAGCGTGGATCCATGTGTAAATGGTCCAAGTACCGCGCTCCATGCGCACATGGGCTGGTCCGTGTGTACATGGTCGTTTGTCGAGGGCAGTCCATGTGTACATGGGTCAGCCAACGACCCGTGTTCACATGGACCGTTTCCGGTTGACTCCATGTGTACATGGTACGGGCCATGTGGACATGGGTCAATGGAGGCTCCATGTTAACATGGACCGCTCCATGTACACATGGACCGCATGTCCACATGGATCTTAACATATATGTCCAGGCGTCCTATGCGTCAAACCCGTTGCCACAGTACGGTGTGGGTGTCCCCGCGGGGGTTGTGGCCGGGTTGCACATCATGATACAATTACGCACCCGAGTATTTCCCACTGCCCGCCGATTGGCCCGGATTCATGCCATGCCTGAGCGGTTCCTTGAACACTGCCCTGCATGTGGCGGAGGTGAATCTGAGACTATCGAACATATGTTGGTGGAGTGCCCGCGGTGGGGGTATCACCGTCATAATTTTGGGTTGTTAGTTCCGGAGTTCAGGGATTTTATTAGTAGTCATGTTATTGCGTCAACACCTGAGGACTTAACTGCCTTTATTTTGGGCGGGGTCCCCCCTTCCCTTCACGGCGCCATGGATTTTACTGGGAATGGGAAATTTTTCCAGCTATGGCGTCGGGCCCTCCCTCACATTGGCTTTTTTATTGCACATGTATCGCACTCCCGAAGTGCTTTGCTCCGCGGGTTGGGGCTTGCCCCAACTCGCATTACTCGAATGGGCCGACGCCCAAACGGGTAGGGCGGACCTTTCGTGGTCAGTGCCGGGTATTTTGATGGCAATGTTTTAGACGGTGATCCAACAGTGTTGGAAATTCCGTCACTGGCCTCCGATTAGTCTTGCAGATTGTTTCGGCAATTTGCTTGATGACTAAAACGGAGCGTCGCCTACCCAGGGCTTTCCGTAACTGGATTGCTGCCTAAACGGCCGTCGTAGAGACGCTACAAGGGTTTTACTGGTGCCAGTCTTGTCCCGGGGGCGAAAACAAAAAAAAGGGCGCGGCGCGAGACGAGCGCGAGGGCGCGTTCGACGCGACGGGCCGACGACGAGCCAAAGCCATCAGTAGACTGACAAGGGAAAACAACTCAATCACTGCTGCTGCTCCCCGAGTCCACGCCAGACAACCAACCCCCACGCCACAGGCCCTCGCGCACGCTGAAGCCCGCAAGGAGTCTTCGCCCGCGCTGACACGATTTCCGGCGCAGATACTACATGAATACAATCAGCCAGACGTCCCTAGCTGCCAGCACCATTGGCCAGCAATACCCGGGTACGTACTCGCAGGTTGCTTTTACTTTCACAATGCTGCTGGCGATCCGGGTCCGAGATCTAAATATTACAGTCACGTATTGAAATTTGAATCATGCTAACAGTGGCAGCGTTTCCTAACGGCTTGGGTCGCTCAATATCACGGGCATGCTCCTCCACGCAGGCAGCAATAACCCTGCCATGAAGCTGCTTCTGGCGGATTATTTTGCCAAGCAAGAAGCCATGACGCGCGCGCATGAGGCCAGGATGAGCGCGCATGCGGCCAAAATGAGCGCGCAGGAAGAGAACAGCAAGGTGATGATGACACAGCTGGAAGACCAAGGCAAGGAGCTGCTGGAGGTGAAGACCGAGCTGGCAGTGACAAAGCAGGAGCTGGCGGAGGTGAACACTGAGCTGGCAGTGACGATGCAGGACCTGGCGCAGGCAAACCAGAAGCTGAATGTGCAAGGGCAGAAGCTGACAACACAGGAGAGGCAGATTCAGCAGGCCCACCATGCTCTGACCCTGGGCATGGAGAAGATTGACACCCTTCAGCAGACCGTTGAGGATCAGAAGCACCAGCTTTCTGGCCTGGACCCGTTTGGTCCTTCGCTAAGCATGCATTGGTGCCATAGTGACCGAATCCCACCGAGCAGCTGCTCAACTTAAGTTATGAACATATGCCAGCCATCCTCATCACCATGACCATGAAAGGTCTGCCGAGCATTTGATTTGAGTATGCACATAACATCCTCGGTCAGCCGCGCCCCGTGTGTTTCGAAGACGCTGCTTCAAAAAGTGCAGCCGATCCATTTATATAATAGTACGACATTTCTCCATCCACCTCTCCATCGTCATATGGATCTGTCCTGCAGTGCAATTCTGACATTGTAAGTGCTTAGAATTGATGTTTTGCTGCTGCTACATACCATGTTTGCTATGTGGCAGTGGGAAATCTATCGAGACTTCTGCCAATCTCTGTAGCCAACTGCAAACTGCATATCATACTAACATGATCACCTTTGGCCTGATGTATGTAGGGAGTACAGGATACCCGCGCTGTGCTTCCGAATTGCGCTGCAAGTATATTGTTGCCTTCCCAATCGAAACACGTATGGTGAAAAAAACTGTATCGCCGCTGATGTGCAGCTGTGTGTTTCTCCGTTGCACTTGACTGCGAGACTAATACTGGGCATTCAAGTCAATATGAGGTCACTCGCCGTACGGTAGCATGACGTGCGGGAAAATTATGTCATATACTAGCTGGCTGAGCAGCAAATCCTTAACAGTAGCGCAAGGGTCTCCTCACCAATGATGTAATTTGATTAGCAGGTTTGATAATAATAGCTGCAGCTCAAACATTGATTCAGAAAACACTTGAGACCATATATATACTCACATGGGCATGTTTTGTCTACTCTCGCTCATTACCAATATGCTGTTTAGGACAGGCATGTACTTTGTAGCCTATCTTCATCCGCGCTAGCCTCCTACGCATGCATGTAGTCGTTATCATTTCGTGTCCAATTGAAGAAGACAGTGGAGTGATGGAGTGATGTCAGAGTCTGACATCGTCATGGTGAATAGGGGTTGCTGGCAGTGCAGGTTCTCGTATCGTATAAGTATGTATGTCTCGTGACCGGCAACTATAACTTGCGTCACCGTCCGAGCGGCACATGCTGACCGGGATTACTTGCGCCGTTCGGGCATGACGGCCAATTTAATTCATTCTGAGGCCTTTACTGTACGGGTTACTTCGGCGAGGATTTACTTTTGTCTTTATTCAATACTTTGGTACGAGTACGTACGGTACGTGAGCTCGTCGACGTCGTCGGCTTTATATCAGTCGCAATATATTTATACAGATATGTATTACATATATATATTACATCATCGGCAGGATCGTCATCCAGGACGCGACGACTAACTAATAAATGTAAATATGCTGACGACGGCGGTGAGCCGGACATCACCCCGAGAAGCCGCCAGATTTTGGGTTAAACAGAACCCAAAATACACCATCTGCTCGCTGAGAGCTCAACCCACTCCGCTTCGCACACCTACCATATCTCGCAGACGCCCAAGTCCGTGCAGTGTTCTCCAGCTCCCTGACCTGGAAACCGCGTCTGGAGCGCAGCGATGTAAACAGCTGCACGCTCGGGTACCGCGCCGCTCGGCCTTTCTCACCCCTTATTCGTCGTCGTGCTCGACAAGCAGCAGGTCGACGCGGCCGTCAGTAAGCGCATCCCGTCTGCCCGCGTTCGACAGCACAGCCTGTGCAGCGCCGGAACTCCGTCGAAACAGCCGCGTCACGACGAATCATCCCCTCTGAGCCTGTCAATCTGTTAGCATGCCGACTTCCGACGCCCTCACCGACGGGCTTTTCACACCAGCATCCGCGGCCGCCGCACGCCGGCACTCGTTCCATGGGCAGTTCTCTCCGCTCCCGCTGCCTTCGCTCGGCGACTTGCCGCATACAGCATCGCACCGCTCTTCGCCAGCCGCATTCCCGAGGTGCTTCTCAACATCGCCGGCTAGCAGCCCTGTACTGGCGGGCCTCGGCGTCAACCTGGAGACGGGTGAGGCGCTAGAGCCGGGCGTCCAGCACCGGGCGTATGTGTACACTCGTCTGGATGGATCGCCCGCGGCAAGCAAGCGGGCAAAGCCGGACAGCGGTGGCGCGTCGGCGGACGGCGAGCCGAGCGCCAAGGCGGCGAGAGGGCACGAGGCTGTGTTCGTCATCAAAGACAGCACTGGAGGTAAGCGGCGCCGCTGCGTGCTGACACTCCCCAAAGATATGCGCAGCAGTATAGCGCAGTAGTGCAAGCATATGCATGTTATTGTCTTATTAGTAGTCTTAGTCCCATGCGCCCGCTACCAATGAGCGTCGAAGCAGTCGGAGGGTGGATGGTGAAGACCGCTTTCCCTAGAGCTTGGCGCAGAGGCTTCGCACTGGTGGCGGCGTTGCTATGTTATTACCTACGACCTAACCCCGAATGCTCGTATGTTTTAACTATACGTCCATAGTAATTGCCGACAAAGCGGGAGAAACGTAATAGTAGTCTACACATATATGTGCATGATGCATAATCGTAGCATGCTTTCCGTAGGCTACCGAGTGCGCATAAGGCGTTGTCGACATCCCTAAGACCTTGTGTCACACTGTCACACGATAAGCTATATGAAACAACGTCGTACGATTCTGATGTCTCGACGACAATGAGGTGGTCGTATTCTTTCAAAATCGTGTCTCTACATACAAACTCATGGGTGTCGCATCATAGTAGTCTTAGTATGCATCACGAGTATACTGCTGCCCTGATGAGCTGTTATTTTGACAGCCACTGATTTGTGTTCTGCGTTTGGTACGGCAGGGTCCCGCAAACCCGCGGCTGTCCATTGCGGCGCGGACAGCTCCATTCACCAGATGGTGGCAGACTTGTTGAACAAGCAAGAGGCCACCGCGCTGGAGGCCAAGCAGGCGAGGGACACCATGCTGAAGGAGATCGAGCAGGCGCGGGAGGCGATGGCCGCGAAGGAGGGGCAGGTAAAAGAGGCGCATGACACGATGGCAGTCCTGGCGGCGGGGCTGATCGCGCAGCACCATCGGGCGGAGCAGGCGGAGGAGGCGATGGCGAGGAAAGAGGCAGTGCGGGAGCAGCAGGCGAGGGAGCAGGAGGCCATGGTGCTGGAGCTGGTGGAGCACGTGAAGCGGGCGACGTCGCTGCACCAGGGCGTGATCAAGAAGACGGCAGCGGGCCAGGAGGCGACAAACAGGGAGCTTGCGGGCGTGAAGCGGGAGCTGGCCACGCAGCAGCGGAGGGCCGCTCAGGCAGAGGAGGCACAGCGCGCCACAGGGGAGAGGCTTGTGTCCCTGGAGAGCGAGCTTGCGGTGCAGCGGCGGAGGGCGGCGCAGGGCGAAACGGAGATGGGAGCCATGAAGGAGGAGGTGGCAGTGCACAAGCAGACGCTCGCCGTGATGAAACACAGGATGCAGCGGATGAAGCAGCTCATGACGGAGGCCGACCGAACGGTCCGTAATCTGACGGGGGCACTGGAGGCCGCGGATGCAGAGATTGCGTCCTACCGAAGCTGCCTCAGCACCGACGCCCTGGCCGGCTTCACCGAGTCGCTGGCGTGATAAAGTCGCAGAGAGACCGCCATGCCCGGCAGCCGAAGACCACCTCAGGGGGCAGTGTCCATTCGCCCCGTGCTTCCATGACAACAGGGCCTACCACGGAGCTGCGTGGACCGGATGCTCTCCCACAGCGGCTGCAAGTAGCTCCCGGCGTCTCTCCTCCCTCAGTCGCACCGGTTTCCTTTCCATTACATATCCCCCCCCTCCCCCCCCTGCGGGCCACATTCCCGACTTGTTCTGCCGGGCCAGCCAGAGTCTCACCATCTTCGTGTGTTTCTGACAATTTGAGTTGCTTCGATCTGCCGTTGTGGGCCGCCATTGGCCGCACCTCTCGCAGTGTAACTGCCAACGCGCTGGGTGATGCACCGCCACCGTACCTTTCCCTACCCTCCAGCTTGTCGTGTCTGCTTGTATGTTCTCGGCTCCACGCCCACTCCATGATGGCGCTTGGCAGAACTGCTAACGTGCTGGGGGCATCGGTATCTATCTAATGTCGATTGCTGACGCAAATGTGCCAGATATATTTAAACGTTCTAGTTAACGCACCTTTACAGACAGGGGGGCAGTATATTGTTTTTTGGCCTGGTATACAATATGCGCGCGTCGTGCTCACCGCGCAACGCGCCGCCCGCGCGCGCACGGCGCGGCGCGGTCGTGCTGGCGGAAGCAGCAGTACCCTGTAGCGCTACCTGTTGGTGTGAATTACAAAAAGGGCAGTTCCCCAGAATTAGAAAATCAACACAGCAAGCCGCCTAAGGCGACTACTGGTGTGAATTACAAAAAGGGCAGTTCCCCAGAATTAGAAAATCAACACAGCAAGCCGCCTAAAAGCGGCCCGCATCCCGCATAAGGCGGGATGGATGAGTGATGCGCACACGGTTCAGAGTCCGGGCCACGCGAGCACGTGTGTGTGTGGGTGATCCTCGGACGTGCTGTGCAGCTTCAGCAACGGGATGGGAGACGAATCTGCGCCGTCTGATGAGGCAGCGAGCACGCTCTCGAGCGGCCACCAAGCTCAGGACCCCGAGGAAATCTCTTGCGAGCAAGGCCTCCTGGTGAGCCCGGGTGATGCACCGAGTGCCCCGCGATGAGAGGGCACCCCGGTCCGCAGCCAAGCATGCGATACCACGCACTGTGCGGTGCACCCCCTTGCTCACCTCACCCACTGTGCCGAAGACCATGCCCGTGTACTCCGACATATCCAGGATGTCTCGAAGAGGACCCTTGTGTCCGGGCTCTGTGTTGTGCCACGCCGCGTCCCGCGCAGCCAACCCCCGTTGTATGTCGCCCAACAGGGAGCGCTCAAACCGATCCACAGCTGTGGCCCGGGGCACTGAAGTGTACTTGACCCCGTACCGCATAGTCTTGAACTCTAGCAGCGTGGACTTCAAGCTCCGGGGATCATAGCTCCCGGTCACGACGTTGAACGCCGGAAGGGAGAGCTCTGCGTCCGGCACTAGGTCCTTGAGTTCATCCCGGGGTACGGTGTTGCCGAGAGGCACTGCCTGCTGGAACAAGTCATCCACCTCCCGCCGTACCGCGATACCTAGGTCGTGAACACAGTGATCGCGGAAGGCATCTGCGATAGCGTCGTGCTGTACACGCCAGTGAGCGTCTCCAGGCGCCGGGAGGTTCATGAGCGCGTCGCCGTATAGATCAACAATGACGGGGTTGTGCTCCGTCGAGGGCAGAATAATCTGGCACCCAACCACCGGGGCCAAGCACGGGCTAGGCAGAAAGAAGTACCCGGCAGCGACCTCCCGCAGCTCATGCGGAGTCATGGCTGTCCGTGCGGTGGGGATGGCCACTGTCCACATGCCTGACGCCGCGTCGAGCTGGTTGAACAAGATCCGTTCCCTACATGTGGCAGGGAGAGCGCACACCTCATTTCGAAGCCGAGAGTTGTTGGCCTGGTCTAGAAATGCCGTCAGCTCCTTTTGCGAGCCCGACGCAGCCTCCACTTCCCGCTCCATCTGGCGTGCATCTGCGTCGCCGAGATGGCCAGCAGTAGCCGTTTGGAGGCGGCCCCACGCCTCGCGCATCTCCGCGGCGTAGCTGTCCGACCCATGAGCATCGTTGAGGAAGTGGTCATACTGGCGGGCGGAAGAATTTGCGTTGAAGCTGCCTCGGCCAAGTACGGACCCGAGCTGTGGGTCGAAGAAACCAGGGGTGGGGGTGTTGGTGCCGGAGTTCTTAGTCAGGAACCTTGGGAGGATGGCGTTCATGCAGCCGATGAAGGCGGCATCACGAACGGTAGCCATGCGGCGGATGCCAGCTCCCTTCAATCGAGTGGGGAGGTGAAGCCTGCTGCGCGCCCTGGCCACTGCATCCTCGCTCAAGGTAGCCACCTCCGCTGCCATGGGGTCGGGGTCGTGCAAAAGCTCCGCCAAGAAATCGGTGACCACCGGATTGGTGTCGGTGCCGTACGTGGAGGGATCAAAAGAGACCCCTAGCACCCGTTCGACCGCCGCGAGGATGGTGGCATCCACCGCCTCCGCAAAGGCCTCCACCTCGGACGGAAGACAATTGCGGAGCCAATACCCCGCCTTGTGTTGCATGCAATGCTTGAGCAGGGCCCATGCGTGGTGATGCAAGGCGTGGGTGTACCGACGGCTGGGCTTGGCAGACAGAAGCTTGCTCAGGCTAGCGTCCACCTCCTCTCGTAGCTCCTCCGCCTTGCCGCGCATGTACGCCTGCACATACTCTGGCGATCCGAGCGGCACGTTGAGGACCGCGATGCCGTGATGGCCATCTAGCTCTGGCCACTCGATGTCGGCCGGAGCCTCACGCCGCGCCGCCTCCATGTCTGCGATGTACGCCTGCATCTTGTCGAAGCGCACCTCGAGCCCCACGGACGCCTTGATGGACGTGCGGAAGGCGTGAAGAGCCGGCCAAACGTGCTCCGGAAGGCCCACCAAAATTCCATCGTCGGCGTTGAAGCGCGCCGCCCCGTCATTGACCTCCAACGTGGTATCACACTGCTGCACCTCGGGGTGAATCGCGACGCAAAAGGAAGTCGTGGCCAAAGGTGCGCCCTGTTGCACGCCGTCCTCCGACCGCAGAGGGGCGGACCGGTCGTCCACGACCAGATACGAGTCCGTGGAGAGGGAGGCTAGGAGCGCAGGGATGACAGGGTGTAGTGGAGAGCAATCGATGTGGCGCTGGATGATGGTGCGGCGCCATGCTTCGTTGTAAGCGTTGCGAAGGTCGGTGTGGACGATGACGGCACGTGGGCCAAGCTTCTCGGCGATGAGCCGGACGCCGTGGATGAGCACAGAGTCGCCCGCGGGAATGCCAACGCCGAGCTGAGATGGAGCGAGCACCGACACGTATGCCTCCTTCATGTTGTCAACCACTGCCCGCTCCGCTGCGCGCCGCTCCGCCTCCCCGACTGCCACAGGCCGCACGTCCGGGGCCCTCCCCTCGCCTAGCTTCTTGACAGGTGCCACGAGCCTAGCAGAGGCGAAGAGCCGGTTGAACCACCCGGGCAGGCGACCTTGGAGATACATGGAGGCAACCTCCGACATGGCGCGGACTGCCGCGGGCCCGGACGCCGGGGCGTATTCGCCCACCAAGCAGCGGAGATACTCGTTGCGCTACCTGTACCCGTACCGTGCTGTCAGTCGCCACTCGCCAGTAGTTATTGGCCGTGAAGCGGTAGGTGGCATTGGCCGAGTCAGGAGCTGCGCGATGGCATGTCGTTCGGTGCTGCTGGTAACTCCAAAAAGCCATCGTATAGTCGGCCTTTTCCTTCCCCAGTACTTTGCGTGCATTCTCTGGACGCTCTCCCTGTAACCAAAAAGACAACTATAGTCGGCACGTGGTGAGGAGGCGTAGGAGTTTATTATGTAAATCATATTGTCAAACCAAGAGCTTTACAGCGTGTACCTGTGCCAGCTGGAAGCTTGGACAACATGCCAAAAGGAGGGCTAACACTGCAGTGCGGTGTGGACGGTTAGGGCAACTTCACAAACGTACGTTACAAACGCAAAATAATTCCCCCTGAAAGTTTATTTAAACCGTTTTACGTCAGTGCTTTCTCAACATTGATTATATCGGCATGCATCTCTCTCGTTCCTTGCATTGATGCCAGCTTGTTGACAGTGTTGACTGCTTTAACCCGCCCTTGCCGCCAGATTACCCGCGACACAGGTCGCCATTGCTGCTCTGAGTAGTTTATTGTGCCGGCCGCTATGGACCCTAACCGGCAGCAACCGCACCTTTGCGTATCGGCTCCTTAACGATAAGTATGATGTGCTCCCTATAATAAGTTGTATGATGTGCTCCCTATAATAAGTTGGATGTGCTCGTGTATGCTTTAGGGTACGGTGGTTTCGGCTGGGTGGATTCATGGGTCGTTCGGCTGAGGGTGGATTTGTGAAGGAGCTGGAGGGTTGACGAGGGGCAATAAGCCACAGCATGGTTCCCATGCCCCACAATTCACATAATTTAACGCAACTACTGGTACAAGCAAGGCAGGAAATTTCTGATGCACCCCTCCACATAGAAAGTTCCAGCCCACTTTTCACCAAATCTGAGTTTATGAATAGATGGACAGCTGAAAATAGGGTTTATGACTTGAAACCCTAGAATATTGCACATTTATATATAGCCTTTATCATCACAGAGTTTGACCGTTCCATATTGCGCTAACAACTGCGCCGCACGAGTGGTCGTCATGGCGCCGCATGGGGCGTTACAAGTACCTCCACAACACTGGGCAGCGGAGTTGTTTTAGTGCCTCACACGCGCCCCCGCGCATGCACATCACATGGCATGCTGGTGGGACTATGGCCATGGACGGTCGAGGAAACATATTAGCAAAGGGGCTACGACTTTGTTAGGCACGGTGGGGGCATGCACGCGCGAGCCACTGCAACACGGATTGTTTCGGCACTTTGCTTGATGACTATAATGGAGCGTCGCCTACCTAGGGCTTTTCGTAACTAGATCGCCGCCTAAACTACGGCCGTCGTAAAGACGCTTCCACTAGTGCCAGTCATGCTGTCCCGGGGGCAAAGACACATTACGGTGTGTGCGCTGATACCATCGCATCTGCAATCACCGACGTGTATTACCCTTGTCAAGCACCCTTGCAAGACACGCGGATATTCATAGCGTTGCATGGATTGCTCACAAACTTCTAAATCATACTTCACTGATTACACGCGAAGCGTAGCCTATTCAAAATCAGTCTATTGCGGGCATCCGGGCACGTTAAGATACGTTTCGGAGCTTCGATCTACAAACGTAGAAAAAGGGTCAAAACGTTACGTTCACTGCAACATATGGCCTGCAACATCATGGGCGTAAAACTTCACGGCACGTCCGTCTCAATATCCAAGGCCCCGTGGCGTGACAGTCTCAGAGCAGGGTGTACTCGCACACGGACCACTCATAATTGGCACATGTCCATGCCCTTGAGTCATGCCCGATCCCCCAGTTTACAGTGAACAGTATATTTCCACCAAAATCGATGCATTCTAGCGCAAGCCATTATTATAGTGCCGCCCACTAGCTAGGCTCGGGGTGACGTGCGATGGGCGGCATGTAGTCACGCATTACCATAGGAAAGCTTCGCCCTACGGCGGGAGGCCGCGAGAACCTTCTCATGCGCGCGCGAGCGACGATTTCAACATCTTTTTTCATGTCAGTGATTTTTATTGTAACCTAGCGGAATCCGTACATAGGGCTTGTCCCATACCCGAACAACCTAGTATCACTGCCCTGAACGCATGGTGGAAAGGTATCATACCAAGGGTGGTATGGTATGAGTTTGGGGGCACATTTGTGTCCCATGGCTATACATGCACATGGATGGCGCAATACATGGTTTTATTTGAAGCAAGTAGGGCTACTCGCTCCGCTAATTTTGCTTGTGTGCAAGTGCTGATGGGAACGGCTACAATACCAACAATGTGCCCACTAGGTTACCTAAGATATCTGTAATACCTACTAGAGTACCTACGATACCTACCACATATGCCTACTAGGCTACCTATGATACATGCAATGCATACTCGGCTACCTACCTACAATACCTACAGCAAACATACTCGGCTATCTAATACGATACTCACAATATATGCTAGGTTACCTACGATACCACAATGCCTACTGGCTTAGCTGCGATACCTTCTAGGTTACCGACGATGCCTACTACACGTATTAGGAGGCTACCTACGATCCCTACAGTTCTTACTAGGTTACCTACGATTTCTACAATATATGTACTATGTTACCTACGATACCTAGTAGGTTGCCTGCGATATCTACAATACCTACTAGGTTACATATGATATCCCAAATTATTTCTAGGTGATCTACGACACCTACTAGGTGACCTACGACACCTATGCTCCATAATACAAGTAGTGAGAAAGTTCATGATATCGGGGCAAGATCAGCCTGGCATGCATGGGGCTGTACTCAACTACTTATCAATGGCCTTAATAAAGTAATACAAATACATGTTCATGGTATTGGATCGATTCTTGGTTCTGTCATTTCATGGCAATCTCGTCCAGGCCCGTGTACCATGTTTACCCGGTTGACGCATTAGCCCTTCGGGGTGCGAATGAGGCAACGGTCCAATGGCTATGCCAGACCTACGGCTGCAATGGGCGAACGAGGTGAAGTGATGAGGCGGCTTCGGCCGACTCGGGCGAACTGTACTTTCACTTTTAATTTTGGTGCAGTATGACCTTGCCAGTGCTAGATGGGCAGGGCAAGCTACGGACAGTGAGAGTGGAAAGCTGCGGGCGAACAGTGCCTCGCGCCCGGTTTACGCTGAACGGAGGACGGCCTAGGAGAAGGCCAAGTCAGCGGCACGGAATGGGAGCTCATAGCGCATGTTGGTGTTGGAGGGCAAGCCACATGCAATACTAGTGGTAGGACATGGGCTTGGGCAGGGAACGGGCAGCCCACGGACCGTGCAAGTGGATGATGTGCGCATCGAAGGCGGGAACACCGGAGCGGCCGAGGCTTCGCGCGGAGGGTGCGCCTCGCGCCATACCATCAGGAGCGTTCCGGGAAAGACGCCAATCGGGATGATGAGCTGACCACGACGGACCTGGTTAGTTGTGCGTTACGCGATGTAGACGACCACGCCGTCGGCGTGTTCCTCCATGCGAGCCCACGTGACGAGGACAAGGGCCTTCTCAGCGCGCATGGCGCCAAGCAGGCACAACGCAAGGATGAGGCCGACCACGCAACGGCACGGCGGCTCGGATGCGACCGCAATAGCCAGTAAAAATCGCGGACCTGAGACCACGTGAACGCGGTCTTCTGGCTGCGGCGGGGAGCCAAGACGATCGAACGAGTAGCTGCCTTACGTACCAAACAGTGGACGGAACCGTACGTGGGGGAGGGATGAAGATGATTCGCGTGCATATTATTAATCGCCGCCGACGGAGGCCGTTTTCACCATGTTGTACGCTTGTCTGCACTCGGCACGGAATTGCAGGTACATGGCCACCGCCATCGCGGTAGCCCGCGGCTGATAAAGGGGTGGGGTGCGGCCACCGCACCACTTGACCCAGTCGTTCCATGAGTAGGCGTAGCTGGTGCGGGTGGAGTCCGCGAAAGCGCCCATAGCGGCGGAATGGACGTCCGAGTACAAGGCAGAGCCCGCAGTGTCCGGGGCCGCGACCGGCCAAGCGGGCCAATCGGAGGACCCGGCCGCGATGGCCGGCGGGCCCTCCGTAAAGACGCGTCCGGGGCGTGAAAACGCGCGCATGCAGGTAGGGTACCCAGGTGCCACTAGTGAGGGACAAGTTCGACAACCCGGCCAGCGCCATTCTGGCGGTGGCCACGACGCCCCGCTTAGAAGAAGCGGGCAATGATGCGCTGCGCCCGCGGAAGGGGGCGAGCTCCAGGCCGGAATTCGACGCGTAGCGCGGGGACGCGCCACTGGGGGGCGGCGTCGGCGACGTGATTGCCCGAAGCCTCGCCAGTAGGGAGGAAGAGGCAACCCCATGCCGCCATGGGGTAGGGCCAACGCGTCAGTCGCAAATTCGGCGACGGTGGCGGCCATCGGGGGCCACCACCGGCCACCAATGGCGGCCCCTCCAAGCCGGGATCGCAAATGTAGCGACCGCATGGTCGTCCATTCATTTACGCAAATTTTGCCGATGAGGGAGAAAAGTGGGTTACTCCAATTATTGTCACGAAACCAATCGGACAGGAAAGACTCGACACCATCCGTACCGGGACACAAAAAAGCAGGAATAAAAATGCGCGCACATGAGGTTGAGGTGGGTCGCGAACCGGTCGACCGAGTGAGGGCCCAGCGTTGGTCCAAAACCCTTAAAATCTAGGGTTCATCATCTCGTCGTTGGCGTCGCTGTACTTCGAAATATCGTCGGCGGCCGTGTTTTCGATATGGGGGACCCATTATTGTAAGAGCAGAACGAGGCCGTACTCCGCACACTACACGCGCGCTACCTCCTTGGCGAGGAAGTTTAGGGCCGCTTTCCGCAAACCGTGGTCAACGGTATGGACGACGTTCCGGTTCTTCACCTGAACGGCCTCGCGGCCCCGAGGGAACCACCGCCCAAATGACCGTAGCGCCATAAAACGGTCCCGCATCTCGCGATGAGTGGATAATTCCATGCGCTCGTGAAGCAAGAAAAAACACTGGGCGATCAGCTTGGACGCGTCCAAGGTGACCAAGCCCCAGCGCTTGTCCGAAGCATCGACAGCGAAGCGAAACGCCGGGCCATGCTTAGCCACCGGGAAATTGGGGCGGAGAAGGAATTCCGTACCGCCATCTGCCAAAAAAGAAATTCATTGCGCACTTCCGCCGACAACCGTGCCCGGGGAACCCACATACCGCGCGCACCTACAAGCGGCGGTCTTCGCCGCAGCAGATGAGAGGCGCGCGTGAACAAGCGGGCCGTGCCTTGGACGGCTAGTCCGAAGGACTGGATCTGGCCGGAGATGGAGGCTAGACGGCGAGCGGTAGCCTAGCCTGCGGACAAGGTGTCCGTGATGTCGGCATGGACGAGGTCCCATCGATCCTGCGGGTCCGTAAAGACCCCGTCGTCTAGGTTAACGGCAAACCCTACGTGTTTAAGCTAGAGAGCCGCCTCGTCGAGGACGAACTTATCCTCGTTGATCGCGATCCCCGCGGCGGCGCAATCAGCGCGCCCGCGGGAGGCAAGCACGTGGAGGCGCGCCCAGTCTCGAAAAAAACAACCCATCATCGAGGTACGCGATCATACGGGTACCGTATTTGCGCCACCGGAGGACTAAGACGCCCATCGCCTATCTTAGCGAAGACCCGTGGGGGCGTGCGCGTGCCGAAAGGGAGCATTGCGTACACGTATGTAGTACTCGCCCTTCCACTCAAAATCGCACTACTCCCGGGAGTCGGGGTTGGGTTCGACGTGCTGATAGCCTTGTGTGAGGTCCATAGCCAACACGCCGTCGCCTCAGCGCGCCAGATCACGTGTAACGACATATCACTGTAACGACTCCATCTTTAACGAAATATCGGCCATATATTCGGTTCGCCCTGATCCAAAATTAAACGTTATTTCGACGAGCCGGTCTCGGTAACCACGCCCAGGGGGTTAACGGCATGCGGGCGGTTGAGGATTCTGAGCACGGTGGCGGTGCGTACGAGGTTGCCGGGTTCCTTGTAGACCAAGTCCTCGTGGTCGTACACGGAGTGTTGGTTGGGACGTACCGACGAGGGCGCCGGACCGGCCGTGCCCCACTCGATGGAGTAGCCGTTCCTGACCCGGCCAATCCAAAACCTTCGCGTCACGGCAGGGGTGGCACATCCGCCTCAAGAAGGGTAGGCCGTGTCAAACGCGCCGGGCCATGCCGGACTGTGGGGCGGGCGCCAGCAGCCTTGGGGCTACATATATAGTACAGCTCAGAAGCAACCGGTATAACCTCGGCGGCGGGAACCGACCCCGAAAAGCGAAAAAATGCACCGTTACTAGTATGCCCAGGGTAGCATACATTACTGAGGGCACGGTGGTCGAGCGGTACGAGTACGTGCGGCCTTCGCGGCGGAGAGCGTGCGACGCGCGCGCGAGAATACCGAAATTTAATAATCTTACAGGACGAGGTACCGGACAGACAACTGCCGGACGGACTACCGCTGTATGAAAACCAAAGTTTGAACTTCAGCCGACAGCCGAGTCGATGACGCTCCACCGAGCGAGCATACCGGGAAAAGCGGGGCGAAACGGCAGGTGCGGCATGCGAGGGATCGGCAACGGTCGGGGAGGGACCACGTGGGGTCGTTCGAACAAACGAGGGGCGGGAACGCGCCCGACTCGAGGTCGGCGCTCTGTCGTGGTACTGGCGGCGTGGGACGGGTACCCCATCGCAAGAGGGCGCAAACTTGACCAAGAAATTGAAAACATTACAAATTTGACTATGTCGCCCGCGTAAGCTTTCAGGCAAGAGGCTTTAGCGTTGGCAAGGAAAATGTTTGCAGGAAAGGAATTGTTACAGTGTACTAGGGCGTACACGACCTTTATACGGATTGGCTAGCGGCTTGATTGGCAGCCGGTTGCGCGCATGCGCTAAGCTTCGGAAATGCAATCTTATCTTGGGTTATCGGCCATCGCCGCAGCATTGATATGGTGTTGCCGCGGCATTGCGGGATAAGTGCGGCATTACCGATGCGGCATATCGGGTAGGAACGATGATATGGTGCGGCCTCGTAAATATATATGTACAAGCTATCGTATAACATGTACTGGTGGTGTACGAGTAGAATAAGCAGATGAGTAGCACCGGTACGGGTATGAGTATCCAGGTAAGGTTATGGTGGTAACCCTAACATCCCGGATGTGACCGGGGAAAAGCGCAGTCGCTAGATAGGGACTCGGCCACATGGGGCGGGGGCTGGACTAGCTACAACTCCATCGCGCGCGGAGTCACTGAGTTACTGTCCGGCAACGCCACTCAAGCGACAGTCACGGGAGTAGTGGCCGAGCTGGCCGCACATGTGGCAGTTGCCACGGACGGGGGCATGGGCGGCCATTGGGATGCGAGGGGTTGTTGGTGCCGCCGGGGTGGGCGGTTGCGGGCGGGGGTCGTGGGGGGGTGGGGGGGGGCGGGCGGATGGTCGGGTTGGTGCGCGGGTCCTTGCATGGGGGCTCGCGCACTTCTGGCGCACCCGACAAGCGCTTGACGCCCTTCTCGGCGAGCTTGAGGGCCTTAGCCGAGACGGGATCATCCGATGCGTCGTCCGTCAGGGAGGTGTTCACGCGGTACTACCAAACTAGGCGCGGGTTTGCGTACGTAGGTGTGGGCCACGTGCAATTGCGCCTAGTGGCGGGTCGGAAACTGGAGGTTGGCGACGACGACGTCGTCATGCTGCGTGGCGAATGAGGACGTAGCGATAACGATTGACTAAACTAGGGTCGGGTCTAGATTATCGAACTCACCTATGACACCGGTTAGACGCTCAACGAAACCGCGAACGAGGGGTGAGGGCGCGTAGGGCGTCTACCTCGGCTTGCATGACCGAGGCCGTGTACGTGTGGCGGGCGTAAATGGCGCCGTGAGCGTCCATCCAAATGTAGGTGGACCTGCTAGCACCTTTCGGTGCCTTGACGGCCTCGACGAACGCCTTGTCGTCCGGACCATGCTTGGCGGGAGCTGCGACAGTCGTAGCGGCCACTTACGGGAGCAGTAGCGGGCGCTTATTGGGCTGGCTGGCCGGCGGCGTGAACGCATGCGGCGGCTGTCGTGAAGTGCGCATGGACGGCGGACTTACTTCGTCTTGGCGTCGTGGCTTGCTTGGAATAGCTATAGGCGCGCCTCGGCGTCCACGGGGCGCGAGTCTGGCGCCAGGGCCATGACGGCGTCGATCGCCTCGATGGCGGTGGCCGTATCCGCGTTGGCGGCGGCGATGGCGGCCTCGACCTAGCGCATGTGCCAATCGTTGTGTGTGTGTGTGTGGGGGGGGGGGGTGCGCGAAGAGGAGGCCGGTTTTTTGAAAGTGGGAGAGGGTAGAATTAACAGCGAGCATGCTGAATTACATAGAACTGCGAGATTGGCGAGCAGCTCAAGGTTGCTAGGGTTAAGTAGTGCCGGTGGGCACGGGTCTAGACTCTAGGCCGCTCTGCTGCACGAAACCGGAATTTCACTTCAGTCTTACGATGAAGCTGCACACCTACAATACCTACAACAAACATACTCGGCTACCTAATACGTTAACTACAATATATGCTAAGTTACCTACGATACCCACAGCAATGACTACTTGGCTAGCGGCGATACCTTCTATGGTACCGAAGATACCTACTTCACTTTCTATACTATACTACACCTATTAGGCTACCTACGATCCCTATAGTTCATCCTACTAGGCTATCTACGATATCTACAATATATGTACTATGTTACCTACGATACCTAGTAGGTTGTCTGCGATACCTACTATACCTACTAGGTTACCTTCGATACCCCAACTCTGACTAGGTGATCTACGATACCTACTAGGTGACCTACGCCACCTATGGTCAATAACACAACTAGTAAGGAAGTTCATTCTATCGGGACAAGATCGGCTGGGCATGGGGCTGTACTGAACTATTGAGCAATGATGGTCTTTATAAAGTAACACAAATACAAGTTCCTGGTACCGGATCGATTCCCGGCTCATTTCAGGACAATATCGTCCGGGCCCGTGTCCCGGGTTTACCCGGTTGATGCATTTGTCCTTCGAGGTTCGAATGAGGCAACGGTCCGTCCAGGCTCTTGGAAACTTTGTTGCCAGCCAGCCCGCTGAGTTCCGCTATCACCTGTCACGCACGCGGCCGCGGGGGTTGTTGCAGCGAGTCTCAGCTTGGCTGCGTGCATGGTACCTTGGGCGGCATTCTCTCTGCCGGAGTGCAGACGGCCAAGTCTTGATGCGTCTGCCCGTGCTCATTCCGCGCCCTCTTCTTGTGCTGCTTCCACCGCGCAATTGTTGTAGTGGACGTTTTCTGTTGCCTTTTTGGGTGGTTTCCTGATCGCCTTTTGCAGCTAGCTCATGTAACTAATGAGGCAACGGTCTAATGGCTGTGCCAGACCTACGGCTGCAGTTGGCGCGCGAGGTCAAGTGGTGAGGCGGCTTCGGCCGATGACCTGGGGCGAAATTTACTTTTACTTTTAGGTGCCTGGTTCTCCTTCTTGGTTTCTAGAACTTTTACTTTACTATTACTTTTAAGTTCCTGGCAGTACAATACAAGTACAGGTGCATGTGCATATAACAGTGCCTTGCTTTAAAAAGGTGCTACACTAGTGTCAGCTAAAGGGCGATGCCACGACCGCCAGCAGATGCGGATACGCCAGCAAGACAGAGGGCGCGACCAGTGCCGAGCGAATCCGGGGCCTTGCGGTACGACGCTACTCTGAGCTACTTGGGCTAATCCAGGGTGCGGACCGCCGGGCACGGGCGCCGACAGCTGCGGCGGAGGCCGGGTGGAAGCGCAGTGGCGGGTGAGGCTGCGGACGGCGCGGGGGGCAGCGGAGCCGGTGTCCCGGGCGCGGTTGTGGGCGCCGGCGAGGAGGCCGAGGCGAGCGCGTCTGTGGACGCCCGGTTGGGGGCCATCGGAGCGGGGCTCGCTCCGGCCGGGATGATCTCGGCGAGCGCTGGGGGTGCCGGAGCGGGGCTGAGCGAAGGGGGGGCGAACTTTACTTGGCGCGTCCAGAGCATTGCGTGCTCAGTCTCCCCATCCAAGTAGTTGATGGTGTGGCGCGTCGTGACGGCGTCGAATGCGCCCACTGCCCCGGGGAACCACTCGTCCTCCAGGGGCCAGAAGACGAGCACGCGGCGCCCCTCCGCTTTGTCGCCGAGGACCGTCAGCTCGGCGCCGACGTGGCCAGTGCTGCGAGCCAGGGCAGCGGCCTTTGCCAGCATGCACATCGTCTCGGCGGCCTCGGACTGCGCGGCGGGAAGGCTGCGGGAGCGCGTGGGGGTGGCCTGGCACATGCGGCACCGCCCGCATGCCGTCGACGACCGCGGCGGCGCGGCGTGCCTCATCGTAACGGCCGCGCCGCTGTCGGTCGCACTGCCCTCTGCGTACAGCGCCAGCAGGAACGGCGCACCAGCGTTGTCAACGACAAGATGATGGCGCAGAAACCGGTCCGGGACGTGCGTGGCTGATATACATGATGTGCCGACTGACTGAAATGAACTATATGAATATAATTTGAAAAGAAATATAAAACAAGGAACATTAAATAAATCAACGAGTCACATGCGCGCACATCGCTGCCCATCTCAGCAATTGAAATAATAAGGACCCGGAGTCAATTAAGCAGCCAAGGAAACGGCTGCAGATAGCGATGCGTAAGGCGGGTGGTGGGGTGCGCCGTGTGGCCATTGATAGTTGTGGCTCGGTGGGCTCGGCTCGGGTAGGCAGGAACCAAGAGGTGGCGGCAAGCAATAATGAGGCGCCGACACTGCGCTGAATCGCACGGGGACATGTCAAATCACTGAGGTGAGGTGGAATAGGGGTAACATTACAGAGTAGCCAAGGCAATGATGACGTGGTGACGTACTACATATCCACAATGGATTAATGGACAGCCTTCCTATATTGCACAGTAGAACATATGGCAGTTTACCCAATTGGCGGGAGGCCGTGATACCCTGAGACCACCCACAGACTCATGAAATAGGGTCTCCTCCTCTCTCTATGGGCCCACTTACTCGTATATAAACTATGCCACGCCAGAATCAACCTGCTACGGCGCGAATTACAACAACGTTATTATTGCGAGCACTTATCATAGTAATCATCGCGACTACCGTGTTATAACCACGAACCGCTGCTCATGAAAGCCAAAGCCTCTCATGATGCTCATCTCTGTCAGGGCCGCCTGGTGACATGGCAACACGCCGACTTTATTCAATCTTTTTTGGGACAGTGTATGGTAAACACACCAGCGGGCTGGGAGCAAGGCAGGCACTGCTGTGTAATTGCTCCGCACCTTGTGACGGGAGATCGACGGTGCCGGAGGCTGCTGCCCCCGCTGCGCCCCCTTGCTGCGCCTCGAACCGCCGGCTCGCCTCCCTGATGCCCGCGTCGAACTGCGCCCGGAGGTGCGGCTGCGCCTCGATGCGCCTCGCCTCGCGCTGTCCCACCACGATGTCGCGGTACTCGGCGTACGGCAGCACGTGCAGGAGCGTGGTCCGCTTCCACTTGGCGTCGATGCCGAGCATGACGGCGGCGCGGGGCTCGCGGAACGCCGGCGGCCTCGGGGCGGCGGCGGCGATGGCGTCCGCCACGGGAAGGGGGAAGATGTCGGCCGGGATGTAACACGCCTCGCCGGGCAGCGTCGGGTCCAGCAGGACGGCGGGCCACAGCAAGAGCGACTCCGTCGCCACGAAGCCGACCTCGCCGACGTCGTCCGGGATGCCGAGCGAAGTGGGCGGCAGACCCGTCTGCTCCAGGCGCGCCAGCACGCGCCGCAGCATCGGCCCCAGCTCCCAGCCGGCGGCGGCCATTCGGCCGGCCCACGCGGCCATGGCGCTGGGCGGCACGGGCGGGCCGGAGGGCTCCAGCGCGCTCAGCAGCGGCGTGAAGGGGGCGGGGACTGGGAACTCCCCGACAAACGCAGCTTTGAAGCGGCGCCCCGCCACGGAGTACACCGCCGGCGGCCACGCCTCCTCGCCCAGCTCCTCCACACCGAGGGGCGTATCCTCGGACGGGTCCGCGATGTACTGCACCCGGTACATGTTCTCCGGCAGCAGCCGCCTCCCGATCCACGCCCCCATCGGCACGGGCACGGCGTTGCCGAGCAGCCGGAAGCGGTGGCGCTGCAGCCTCGCGAAGTCAGAGCCGGCCAGGACGTCCGCCCCCGCCAGCGGCGCCGCGGGGTCCTGCCGCACCCAGGCGAAGACGACGGCAGCTTTCAGTTGTGGAGCCGACGGTGAGATTCTTGACAGCCCCCGTAACTTGTCTACCGCACCAGGTCTCATCGCTGCCACACGTCTGCTACTGGGTATAATGTAAAGCCCGTCCTTCAGAGGGCCGGGGGAGGGGCAAAAATGGAGGGGGGCGGCGGGAGGACAACACCACTCTCTTTTAGATTAGGGACCTTCAGAGGGATGCCCGCTTTCGTTGAGAGAATGAGCGAGAACAAAGTTGTAAGAAATTTCAAACATCAAATAGTGGACGCGATGTGGGTTGCGAATGTCGTCGGGCTGTAGGACAGCTGGCCTGGGAAACCAAGCTGTGTACAAATACCAATTTCAATTTCAATGTAGGGCGCAGCCATCTACGGGTGCCTAAGGATAAGAACCCTCATTGCCAGGCTCAAGTTGGGATTGCATGCGACCCATAAGAACCTTCGCTATGTTTCTGCTGTACTTTTGTCTACGACTGACGCCTGGCAGCCAGGGCGGGTTCTTGCTCGCAGTGTTCTTTAATCACCGCGTCGGCGAGCGTAGTCAATGTTCCGGGCGGGTCGGCGGCGTTGTGCTTAATCGAGCACCGGGACCCCGAGTGTCCCTTGAGCCGCATGACGGGGTTTTGGTCCCTCAACCCCGCGCGACCGGGATCCTGCGTTTCATGGAGCTGTCCTTGAGGCGTCCTGCGTCTAGCGAGTACCATCACGGCGGGGCACTGCACAGCCGCCGGAGTCCTTACTCAGGACCGAACTCTTGCGGCGGTGCACAGGAGGAGGCTGATGAGGCATAGGCCAACCTAAGGAAACACGGGTTCTGACGGCGCGGTAATAAGAACACTGCAAATACAAACCTGCCAAGGGTTTCAGGGTTTGAGGGCCTGTATGGTAAGAGGTCAAATCAATGAAGACGGAAACTCTGGGCGAACTGCAACAAATATTATTATACGTCTCACGCAAGCCCAATTCGAGGCTGCCTCATGAGAATAGGAGGGTTCTTTTAACATATAGGATACTTATTATTAATGACAGCGGTCTTGGGCGTTATAGGTGTGCCGTGCCTACTAGCTATAACACAGTTGTTGAATGCCCCACTGTCTGTCTCGGCAGTTAAGTGACATAATCCAGCAAAGCGTCACTTTTTTCATCAGTACGCTTCGCTTTATTGCCGTACGGGTACCCGGCTACGCGAGTATAGCAGGAGCAACGGGGCAGTAATGGCCTACTAGGTAGCTAAACAAAGCGCTTATCTCCTGTCATGTACTACTAAGTACTGCACTCCACCCATCAAGCCACGGTCGGTAAGTACACAGCCGCACGATATGCAGGATTGAATCCAACTGTGAGCCTCATCCCGCTGAAGGTTTCCCATCCAACGCGGCGCCCCGGCCCGGGCCATACATACCCGCACCCCACCCCGCCTAGCGGCCCGGCGCAGCCCCCACACGACGCCCCGGTCTAGCCTTCCTGCTCAGGCAGCCCGCGCGTCGTCGCCCCGTGTTCCCCGAGAGGGTGAGCTAGCTGACTCCCCCCCCCCCCCCCCCCCTGCCTTGCTTTACCGTGTTTGCGTCTTCGAGCCTGGACAGCTGATCCCGCGCGCGACTGCCAGGAGCGCAGGCCGCCCGCCACAACAATCTCGAACAATCGACGCATCGCTGTTTTAGCTCTCAAGTTCCCTCGTAAAAGTATGGACCACAGCAATTAGATACAATATGTGTGAGTAAACAAATGGCACGGAGTGGTCGGGTTGGGTCTACGGAATGATATATCTTGTTTTGCCGTGTACGATAATCACACCGCATCAACCTGGCATGTTAAGTAAGAAGCAGGATGGCGCAGATTGAGTGCGCGCTGGCGCGTCAGGACCTCACCGCCGCCGCACCTGCATGCAGCACGCAGTCCAGCCAGCAGGGAGCCCAAACAGCAGCTCCACCTCCTCCGGCGTGAGGTAGCGCGCCGGCGGCTGCTGCTCGTCGTCGCCCACGAGCGGGACGACGCAGGTCCGGCAGCCGTTCGTGGTGGTGATGGTCTGCACCGCGTCCAGCTGCGGCGGGCAGCGCTTCTCCCCCAGATCAATCACGAGGCAGTGCCGGTAGCAGCCGCGCTCGAAGGCGAGCCTCAGGCCGTCGTCCACCTCATAGAAGTGTCCGGTGCTGTCGGGGCTGGCGCACTGCAATGCGGGTTGCGACACGGCGTTGGCCACCGGGTCGTCCCCGAGCACATGCAGCCGGCAGTGCTGGTAGCAGTGGTAGCACAGCCCGGCGACAAGCTCCGCGCACGCGCCGGAGCACACCGGCCCCGCCGTCGGCGACGAGTAGATCCCCTTGCCGCGCGGAGCCAGCAGGATGTCGCGCGGGTTGGCGTGCAGCGCGCCGAGGATGAACACGCGACGCCGCATGTGCGGGAGGCCAAACCCCCGGAGGTCCAGCACGCGCTGGGCCACGTGGTAGTGCAGCGCCTCGAGGGCATCGAACACAGCGACGACGTGCGGCGGCGCTGCGGCGGCGTCCGATGCCTCGCTGCGCTGGAAGGCATCGTGCAGCTCCTCCGCCGGCTCGCGGTGGTCGCGGTGGAGGATACCCGTTACGTTCTCCAGCAGCACGTACTCCACCCTGTGCCGCTTGAGTAGCCTGATCACGTGCTTAAAGTTGCCGGTGCGGTGGCCGTCCATTCCTGTTGAGGAGTGGTGCGGCCACAGGAGATTATTTCTGCAATGACCGACTACTAATAGATATGCTATAATAGCATAGATACTATACTAGGAACACAGAACAAAGAGCGTGAGCTTTCAGTAGTAGGTCTGGACTAGTTGAGCTAGCAGCCGGTAAGGATTCCTTCAATTACCAATTTTGAATTCGTTATCACTGCTAATAACACCGATGTTATAACCCATCTGCGCGCTTTACCCACGATGACATGTGGCCAATGTTTGGACTGGATATCTCTATTTGAGATTCTCTGATCTGAAACGTCACAATCACAATTACAGGCGCTGCCAGCTCATGGCCGAGTAGCAGGTTGCAAAAACATGTGCAGGAATACTTCAAATACAAATAGTATATGGCCATTTCAACACGACAAACTTAGGCGACTATACGTACATGCTGATGGCGGTGATAGTAGCAGGAAATAGTCTGATTGTTTTCCGTGTTTATACTCGTTCCCAAATAGTCTCATAATGACACTCTCGTTATTGGAAGGGGCAATGCTCGCTGCGCACCAGTGCGCATAGGGTTGTTGGCCGACACGTCGGGGCAGGGGAAGCCGCCCGTCAGGAGTTCCGTCCCTTCCGGCAGCGCCGACAGCGACGCCACGTCTCCGTGCAGCTCCACGCCGGGGAAGTGCTGCCGCAGGCACTGCTTGGCGTGCTCGTCGCAGTCGGCCAGAAGGATAGGCTCGTGGCCCGCTGTGGTCAGACCATACGCCAACGCACCGACGCCACTAAAGACGCAGGCAAACTTCATGGTGCCAACAGCAGTAGCACAGTCTTGACGGTGCCAACGACCGGCAGTATCGCGTCCTGGACAGTGTGTTGTCAGAATTACGACTTGCCAATGGTGCTACATCCCTGTGAAAGAGGCAGTCTTAATGTGAGAGAGTCGCCTTATCATCAAGTCGATAATAGTGCATCAAGCTCATATCTCCGCAGCTTTGTTAGGCAGCATTGCAGCATATAGAGCAAATGTATTTCTTGGATAAGACACAGCACTCAAATGTGTATTAAGTATGTGCTGCAACATGTCATATTCGGGTGATTTGTGTGAATTGATGGTCATACTTTTCTATTGCTTGATTGTATAAATCAGTGAGGAATCCGCCGCCTCTCAGGCTGCTGCAAGTGATATTGCCGGCGTAGCCCGAACAGCAAGGACAAAGGGGGGGGGGGGGGGGGGGGTGAGGGGGAAGGGGGGGGGGGGGGGGGGGGGGGGGCGGGGGTGTTCGATGCAGTCTGCTGCTGCACGAACCGCGGCAACTATAATTAGGCACCAACAAGACAGGTCCGATACCGTGAGCGCACTGAATATGCAAAATTAAATCACCGTGGCAACCTTTGACACTGCCGCGACGGTGTTGGAAGTTGAAAATTCCAAGGAATAGTCACATCACAAAGTGTCAAAGTCTAGGCTACGCTATTTCACTACCAATGGCATTTCGCTATTTCATTAGTATGCGTTATATTGGACTTCCAGGAATCACAGACACGGTGGGTATGGATCGTGCTGATTACTGCTTTCTGGGGCTCCACGGAAGTCGGGACTTGAAGCTTACGTCTCTGAGGGCTGGAACAGCCTGAGATAACCCTCAAATTGACATTCTGATGCGTTGCTTCCGGAGGTCTAGAAATGAGGCATCTGAGACTGCGTGACCTACCTTCGGACGAACACGTCTGGCGAATCCCCGTGATTGCAGGGGACGAAGGTCGCCGGCACCAAAAGAAACAGAACACAGTTTCGCCCGACGGTATTTTCCAATGAGTAGTGCGGCGGCGAGCACTGTAAGTCCGAATGTCCACAGTCAGCTCAGCTAGATAACCTCGCCACACGGTGTGTCTCAAGATAGAAATAGTGAAGGTCAATATGTCTTCCGACGGCGACGCGCTGCGTAGACGAGCACACGTGCGCCAAGAAGGGCGCCTTGGTGCACACTGTGCCAGTGCGCCGTGGACCCGTTTAAGAGATATTATAGTGGCCTGCACTTGCACGGTGTATATATTGTACTGGCTGATAGCTCGGAAACACTTCTCACAGCATATCCTTGTCTCGACGTCCCAGGGTGTTGATTGGCGAGTATCGAAGCCTCGTGCGACGTGCAGTGCATCACGTGTGGTAACATACACAACGCGCACGCCCAGCAGCGCACAGTCCAAATGGAACTACGGAGACTGCGGGGGGCCAGCGATGCGTCCCACCCTGGCGACATGGTCTGGCGGGAGTTTGGGGGGGTACACCTGGTGTTGGACGTGGCGGTCACTGGCGTCTATCGCAACACCATCGCCGTCCAGGCCGCCTCTCAGCCGGGCTACGCAGCGCGCCAACGCGCACGCACCAAGTTCTCTCTCGACGCCAAGTCCGGGCGCCCAGTGCAGCGCCGCCACCGTTTCGTGCCGTCCGTTATGGAGGAGGTCGGGCGTTTGGGTGAGCACTTCTTGGCTCTGCTCCGCGAGCCGGCTGGACGCGGCGTATCGTCAGGCCGATTGCGCTCGCCCCCCTCCTGGAAACCCCTGCGTCCGGCCACTGGTAGAACTTTTTGGTTACAGGGAGAGCGTCCGGAGAATGCACGCAAAGTACTGTCGTGCCACTGTCGTCGCTTTTTGGGTATTTGGAGATACGCCGCTGGACGGCCGGATTGTCCGTCGCCCTGCACGTATTCTTCGCGAAGTACCTCCGAGAGAACACCGCCGCCCCTTCGTCCGCCGGCGGAGGCCACGCGCGCTCCGCCGACCCTGGTACTTAGCGTCTGTAGTGTTTTGCCTCCGAGGCGCTCGCGCCCCCGGGCCCGCCTGCCTGCCGCCCGTACGGGTAGTAGTTTTTTTTCCCGCCCCCGGGACAGGACTGGCACCAGTGAAACCCTTGCAGCGTCTCTACGACGGCCATTTCGGCAGCGATCCAGTTGTGCAAGCCCTGGAAAGCCGGTGGTAGTACTTTGCCTTCGCCCGACTATACCCCGTGTAACTAAACCCATCGTGACTATTCTGTCAGATTCGGTGGTACAAAGAGTACGTGCACGCCGGCCGGCCAACACGAATCGACCGCGATGTAAACACGTCACCGGTGCCTCGTCCGTCACCCATCACCCTGCCAGACTGATGGGGACATGCATCTCGGCATCTGGGTTGAGGGACGTAGTTAAGGGCTACACACGGCAACGCTCTCAACTGTGGTCATATTTCACTAAAGTTAATGTCTGCATAGCTACCAGGCAGCATATACCCCAAACGCTGTCGATGCTCTTCTATATCGGTTAGTCAGCAGGCTTGAAGACTGTTTGCCAGATGAAACTCAACCCGCAGTCAACCTCGCCTGCTGCATGACCGCAGCGGCTGATAGCGAGTCACCTCAGCAATCCACAGCACAAACGAAGTCAGGGACAAAAGGAAATCCGGAAACACATACACGGCGCCCGAGTTTGCGATGCATTGGGACCAGTCCGTCAAGAGGTGTCCGCTTACATGACCACGCTAGTGGCTGCATGCATGCGATGACCTGTCCCTGGGGCACTTTCCCAGCGCTAGCTGGCTGCAATGGAGTGGGGCCAAGGGGGGGGGGGGGGGGCATCTACACGCCGGGAAGGCCGGGCTTGGAAACGACGGCGTCGACGAGGCCGTACTCCACTGCCTCCGCGGCCGACATGAAGAAGTCGCGGTCCGTGTCCATGGTGATGCGCTCCATGCTCTGGCCGGTGAACTCGGACTGGCCGCGCACAGCAGCGGGAGAGACGCGGGCGGGGGACACAAGCGTGAGGCGCGGCCAGCGTGGCGGCGGGGGGCGGCAGGAGAGGATGGCATCTCCCGGCCAGCCGGCCATCGGATGGCGGCGACATCAAATACCGTAGAATCCAACACGGCCCGCAGGGCCAAAAAAAAGATATTCGTGTTGTATGTGCTGTATTCCGACTTATTTCTCCGCTTTAATGGGTTCTCCCTCTTCGCTTGGGGGGGGGGAAGGGGGTCAAAAACATTATTTGTCCGCAGACCATTTGTGTTTGTAAAGTAATGAAATGGTTGACTATTGTACTGACGTCATGCACAAAGACACAATGCCTGTGATATGAGGAGTGTTTAACCTTGTATTGACTCTGTTTGTTCTTTTGTCTGTCTAGCAGCAGGGGGGGGGGGGGGGGGGGCCCACCAGGTATCCGTTGAGCGTGAGCTTGTGGTGCAGGATCTCATTGGCCTGGATCTCGATGTCCGCGGCCTGGCCCTGCGCACCGCCCAGCGGCTGATGGATCATGATGCGCGAGTTGGCGAGCGAGTAGCGCTTGCCCTTGTGGCCGGACGCCAGCAGGAAGGCGCCCATGGAGGCGGCCAGGCCGACGCAGACGGTGGACACGTCGGGGCGGATGTGGCGCATGGTGTCGAAGACGCCCATGCCTGGTAGAGGGGCGTCAGGGGGGGGGGGGGGGGGGGGGGGGGCAAGGCAATAGCAGCGCTTAGCGGCACGCTCGAGGATGGGGATCGTCCGGAGAGATAATGGGGAGCTCGCTGCTGGCGCAATCAATGCTGCGGTCATGGCGCGCGGCAAGTGCGCATGCTGCCGCTAGCAACGCAGCTACCCGCAGTGTCCAGCATCAGACACGCTTCTTATCAAGGCGGGAACCAATGCCCTCCTCCTCGTCTAGCGCTAGTCGCCAGTGGGGCCACCATTGTATGCTACGTACGACAGGGACCGGCCGTAGCTTTAACTCAGAACAACGCAGTCTGAGCGGTGGAGAGCGGCAGACTAGCACGGCGTAACCACTTTTCGATTTCAATTGTATGCCACGGCATGATTACGAGCCGTCTGGCTTAAAAAAAAACAAACACAGTCCATCACTCCCTCGACGATCACATGTGCTAGAAACCATGCATGATTTGCTGCCCGAAAGAAAAATGGGGGGTGAACTGGTGGGGGTGGGTGGAAGGAGCCGTGGGGAAGGGGGGCGCACCGGCCGTGACGGAGCCGCCGGGCGAGTTGACGTACATGGTGATGTCCTTCTTGGGGTCCACGCTGTCGAGGTACAGCATCTGCGCGATGATGAGGTTGGCCATGTCGTCGTCCACAGCGCCGCCGAGGCGCACCACGCGCTGCGGGAGCGGGGCCGGCGGGGCGGGGGGCGTCAGCAATGCCATGCGAGGGCGGCGGCTCAAGTAGTTGCCCCCATCCATGCCCCAAATGCAGCCGCTTTGTGCGGACGCTACCGTCTGATATGCCTCGGCAGCCGATCACTGCCGCCGTGCGCCGGAAGCCACGGTCATCCGATCAGTCAGATGCTAGTGCCGCCAGTGCACTTGTGGGGCCCACAATGCTTGAGTACGGGTGCCAGAATACTGCGGGGGCGGAGGTGGACGAAAAAGAGGGGGGAGGGGGGGCGGGCGCACCTGCTGGAAGAGCTGGGAGATGACAGACTGGAAGCGCTCCATGACGATGGGGCTGGGGGGCGGGGGGCCCTGGCCAGCCCACACCTGGAACTCGTCCTTGCTGCCGAGCTCCAGCCTGCCAACAAGCCAAAGGCAGTCAGCACGGCCACCCAGCACCACAGAGTCAGTAGGAAGACAGCCAGGTGCGTGTGGAGGAAAGGGACAAAAGCGGGTGGAAAGGGGGGGGGGGGGGGGGGCTCACTTCCGCCCAGAGTCGGGCCTCCACAGCTGCCTGCGAGAGTTGCATCAACAAAAGGGGAGCACACGGCAGGCATGTGTGAGGGGCTGTGCCGCACAATCACAATGGGGAAGGTGAAAATGTGTACGGCGCCGTACGCATCCCCCCCCCCCCCCCCCCCCCACACCTTCCCCCCTTCTTAGCCAATGCATCCCCACACGCACACCTCCCTGGAGCTACCCAGCCAGTCCTGCAGCTCCATGCTTCCCACCACAGCAGAGCCACAGCCAGATGGTAGATGCTCCGCTGCGACAGCCAGGTGTGCGGGAAATGACCCCTCTTTCCTGATGTCACCCGCCCACTTCCGACCGAATCTTTGGCCACCGCCACAGCCGGGTAGATGAGGAAAATGTTCGGAACCCAGCGGAACGCCCAGGATTGCATCAAACTGGAGCCGCCAGCCAAGCCCGGATAGAGGATGAGATAGATGAATGGGTGAGGGCACCAGGGATTTCAACCGTGCGGAATATGGGCTAGCGGAGACGTTCAGGGCGGAGTGGGGGGGGGGGGGGGGGGGGGGGGGGGGGAGGGAGGGGATGACTCCCGCCTGCCCGGTGCTCGCACCTGCCGCCCTCGCTGCTGCTGGCCTGAACACGGGACGGCAGGCGGCGCGCGCCGCACCCGCGCGTCGCGGCCCGGGGACGGCTGGCCAGCGCGGCGGCGCCGCGGGAAGATGTCAGCGTGGACTGCATGGCGACCGTCTGCAGATCAAGGCGAGGATGGGTGTTCGCTTGGGGAGTTGGCGCGGTTGCGGCGGGCGATGGATATGGGCTGCTGTCGCCTTCCGTGTTTGCGCCGGGATGATATATCGCGCCGCCCGCCCACGTCGTCAAGCCCGCTCTCGTCATGAATCTTGATGATACGAGTACCGGTGCATTCTCCGGACGCTCTCCCTGTAACGAAAAAGTTCATACGAGTACCGGTACTGTATACACGGCGGGGCGGGGTACAGCGAGGGTCAGGTGAAGGTGAAGCCCAGCTCATCCAGCCACGCTGCCGTCGCCAGCGCGACAGCAGAATTTATTTCCACGGCGTAAAATACAAGTTTGCGCGCTGGCGGCGTGGCGCTGCTTCGCTGTCATGCTACGGCGATACGATGATATCGCACAACATACTGAACCTTTCATACAGATTGTCCTCGTAGTTTACGAGCATTTTTTTATGTACGACTGATCTAAACAAGTTTAGATCTTGTTTATGATCTAAACTCGTCATTTATTATTTCATATGGGGTTTCCTCCTTTCCAAACCGCTTTTCCGGCTACCGTTGCTGCTAAATGGTAAGGGTTACTGGTTCACTTTAGGGTGCAGCACGAGTACATATATAAAATCAGCCGTACTAACAGCTGAGCCGCCATCTTCCAGTTTCGCCGCGTTACACGCAGCGATTAATTAACTGTCTCATAACCTGTTGCGAGCAAGGTCACACCCGGCTCACCATCAAACCCGCGTGTGAAATTCTCATCCGTAAGTCCGTGCATCACCATGCCAGATGGAGAAGAACCCGTCGTTGAGCCAACACTCGAATCGCTACAAGCAGACGTGAAGGCCCAATATTCATTATTGCGCAAGCTTGTAAGAGCGGTAGCCCAATTGACGGCTCGTGATCGTGTTGTTATTGATGGAGACGAAGCACATGCCTCTGGCTCAGGGCAGAGCGTCGCGCGGGACAGCCAGCAGGCAGCGAGGGGCCACAGAGCGCCCCGATTAGAGATAGATAGCCCACAGCGGCCGTGTCGGAGGAAAATCCGCGAGTGGCGAGGACGACTACCTCGCAGTGCCAGAGCTAATGCAACGAGTAGCGAGCAGAGGTCGTTGGTCACGACGAGACCGTTCGACCGGTCAGCCGAGTGCCCTTGCTCTTCTCCCTGAGAACCGACATGACGAACGACTACCTCAGCAAGCAGGATGACCGGCGTCAGCCGGCCTAGGAGGAGTATCTTTTGATGTCGTGTTTCGGAGCCCACATTGCGGCTCTTTTCGTGGCTCTCGACGAGATGCTACCTTACGTCTCTGTTGCTAATCAAGACTTTACCCCTAGCTCGCGCGCGGCGGAATCACGCCAAGGCCATCGACAAGGCGTTTCGCTTTCGTCTAGCCTTCCTGCGGGGACTGAACGAGATCAAGCGTGTACACGTACGGCGGTAACCAAGGTGCTCTGGACGTATTGCGAGCCCACCATTTTCAGCCTGCCGCCGACCATATATGGGCTCTGCGATTTTTGGGGACCGACTTGATGAAGGACTACGAGCGTCGCGTCTTCGACGAGGCGACGGTCGCAAGCAGCGCAAAGCTACCGCTCCTACTGCTCGGGCAGCTGCGGCGTTCGCAGAACGCGGGCATGGACTTTGACGTGGCGGCGGTCCGGGGCGTAGCGAAGCTGAGCACAAGTGGCGGTGTGGGGCGCCGTTTTTGTTGGAGTAGATTTTTGGCGAATTACGAGGTCACCTTTCGGTGACCGCCGCGCGGCGAACCCTTGGCAGCTCAGTGGCGGATATGAGCGCCATGTGTCCGGACCGGACCCTCGTCCCACTGTACAGACTTCCTTTAGACCTTCCTCGGTGCGGCGCTTCTTACAGCCACACCCGAGTGCGGCTCAACCATCCGCACACCCGCACATAGCTATCGGCTCAACAATCCGCCCCCCGTATGTACCATCTCATCACCGCTGCGTCCGTCGGTTGTTACATTGCGTGTTACAAATGGTTCGCAACGACCACCCTACACGCGTGTACGTTACGCGCGCGACATGGGCTACGAGCGCGACGGGCGCGCGGGTCGGCCCTCCTGCTACCTGAACCTTGTCACGCAAACTTGCACTTATTCCCTCACTAAATAACCCGTCAAGCAATTACTGGCCAACCGCCAGCAACCTAATCGCCGCGGCCGAGTACTTTGCTAAAATGGACTGGCCCATGTTTCCCCTTCGGCCAAGCGCCGTACTACTTACGTAATAGCCCGAAGCTGTCGCCCCTTGTGCTGCTCAACTCCGGTCTCGTCTGCAGGAGGCGTTCGGCTCGGACGAGGGCAGCGGGCCCTCGACCTACTCTCTAGCTCCCTCACCGCTCAGACGCTTAAGAGCTACGCCGGCAGGCTGTCTCAGTTTGCGGATTTATTCTGCCACGACCCTGAGAACATCAGCATGCTAGAGGCGACCACTGCTACTATTGTCGTCCGGTATGTCGTTTGGATTGGTGAGCGGGTTGCAATTTGGGCTAAGTCGTTACAACCCTACTTGCCAGCAATCAATGGTAGGGAAGGAGGAGCTACTAACGGAGGGGTGCCACTAACTCGGCGGACGACGGTGTCCTTAGAGCCACAAAAGAGCGTGTAGTAACGGTATTGGCGGTACTTGTACGGCCGATAGGAAGCTGCAGTTGCGGGACACCAGAGGCGGCCTCACCGGTATAAGTTCTAGTAGGACGAGTGGCCGTAAAATGAGATGTGGACGTTGACGACTGCACCCGCGCCATCGCAGCGCCCGCGCTCACCAGCACCTCCACTCCCGCCGGACCCACAAGGAAGTCGCCCCAACAAATTAAAGGGCCAAGGGGGCGGGCCGGAAGACGCCTCACGGCTCCGGCGGGACTATCCATCCACTGGCCACGCCACGGCCAGGTGACGTGGCCCAGGGGGGTCGAAGGGGGAGGGGGGGGGGGGGCTCCGCGGATTAATATATCGCGGATTATCGCCCCCGTCGCGAAGCGGACGATGAGGAAGCGGCGGTGAGGTATCCGGGTACTCACTTGCTGCTGCAAATATCATCCCGCCCGCAGCGACCGAGATGCGCGTGTCACGCGCGTGAGGAAGCGACGATTTCGCGCGGCGCGCGCCTGTCTGCCGCGGCGTGCGTTCGGCGCGCATGCCGCACGGGCGGTCGTTCAGCAGGTGCGCGTCACGCGGGGCGGGCCCTGCCCGGGCGGCGGACGAGACGCGAAGAATCGAGTTTGCGGCGTACACAGCGCCGTCCCGAGCTGTCGGTCTTTCGCATGTGCGCCTGGCCCACCATCGTGCTCTGCCCCACTCGACCCGTCTCAGCTACACTTGGTTTCAGAGTTCAGAGCGAAGGTGCAGCCGCGCAAGATGAGGGGGGACTGGCGCAGTATCAACCCCGCGGAGGTGTTGACCTACGAGAAACCTACGGAAGGTGCGCGGCGGCCGGAAACCGGGGGCAAAACAAGGCAAGCGGGCGTGGAAGGGGGGGCTGGGAAGGGGGGGCGGCAGGGGCCGCTCCCGGCTCTCGCTCGGGGTTCGCCCGGCTCGCCGCTGCCACGGTTGACCGCCTCCGTCCCCGCAGCCAACATCCCCGCTGCGATCTTGCCATCCCGTCCCTCGCGTCAGCCCACCTCGCGTAAGCCTGCTGGTGACCTGGCGGCCGCGGGTCCGGCCCGTCGCCCCAGGTCAGCAGCTAACCCCCGGCGCGGCGTCACCGGGGGGGGGCTCGCGCGAGGCGGCGCCCCGTTCCAACCCCCTTCCACTCATTAGTCGCCACGCGGATACTGGAGAGCAGCTCTCCAGCCTTGCTACGAGACAGAAGCGGCCGCAGCGGGGCAGGCCTGCACGTAAACCCCGCGCGCTGCTGCCGGGCCATGGCGGGAGGCGCCGCTGAGCTGCGCCCCCCCCCCCCCCCCCCCCCCCCCCCCCCCCCGCCGCGCTCGCGCTGCGCAGGCTTCCTGTGCCCTCTCAGCGCGAACAGCTATGGCATTGAGTTCCTAGAGTTTGAGATCAAGGACTACGACACAAACAAGTGTGTCTTCAAGGTATGGTACCCCCCTCTCTTCTCCCCTCTGTCCCACGTGGGTGTGAACACTTTAGCCCATATCCATGCTGCCACCTGTGGACATCGTCCGCTGGGAAGCTTCTGGCACACGGGACGCCCTTAACTCAGCTGTAGCAGAGGCCAGGAGCAGGGCATGGAGCTGTGCTGCTCAGCCCATGCTGCTGCTGCTGCTCTCCGGCAGCCCTGTCTGAGCCCTCCACCCTTCCTTTGCCCCCCCCCCCTTGCGCCGCACAGGTCGCGCGCGACGGGGACTCGGACACCATCCCCGACGAGATGCTGACGAAGGAGATGGAGGAGGCGATCCGCTCTGTGCGGTACCACTTTGACGCGGAGTTTCTGGGCTACAAAACCGTGCGGACTTCGTGAGACCCCCCCCCCACCCCCTTTCCCCTTACTCCTCTAACCCCTTTCTCTCCTCTGTGACCTTCACGTGTCACCACATGCCCTGCGGTACCAATATCTGACTTGCATGGTGGTCCCGACAGGCTGAAATTCAGCGTGGGCGACAAGCCGGTCCCCAACTTCAGGATGATCGAGCGGCATTACTTCCAGGTCCGCTGCCGCCTCCACGCAGCGGCTCTGGGCGGGCGCAAACGGGGCGGGGGCCAGGACGAGGGGCGGCGAACGGCTGGCGGCCACTGGCGGCTGGTAGTCGGGGGCTAACGCTCGCTGACACCACGCCGGCTGCGCTGCTGCGCGATGCCGCAGGACAAGCTGATCCGGACGTACGACTTCCCCTTCGGCTTCTGCATCCCCAGCAGCACCAACAGCTGGGAGACCATCTACCCCATGCCCGACAACTCGCCCGCCCAGATACAGGAGTTTGTAAGCGCGCCTCCGCCCGCCCGACGCCCGCCCCTCCCCTTTCCCAAGTGCCGCATGCGTAAACGCGACAAACCACTGTACCTGGAATGCGACTAACAATGTGACATCTAGGAAACATATTACCTCTCTTATACATCCATATGAAATCCAGAGTCACACCGCAAGTAGACAGTGTTCATGTGATCGGCACAGCAACCCCAAGAGCCCCCCCCGCACAGGCACTGCCGAGATCTGTGATGGTCACATATATTTTTGCGCAGCTTTTGCGCCGCACACGAACAGAACTCCTCACAGTTTGTGCCGTGTTTGTATGGCACGAGCGGATCCCCTGGTAGTACCGCATGCCGGTCACCTCCGATGCGAGATCGGATACGGTGCTTGTAGTGGTACCTTGGCAATTCCTGCCGGGCGTATTAGACTCAGCCCCCCTTGTTAATGCTCGAGGAGTTAGCCCGTCTCTGCCCCCCTCCCCCCTCCCCCCCCCCCCCCCCCCCACCTTCCGGCAGGTGGACAACCCCTTCTCGCACAGGTCCGATAGCTTCTATTTCGTGGACGACCAGCTCATCATGCACAACAAGGCGGAGTACTCGTACTCCTAGAGGCGCCGGCCCGCCCACCTCACTCCGCGAGCGACATAGCCGCCGTGCCATTGCCCCCTCCCACCGGCGCCTGCCTGTAACCCTCTATCATGTGCCCACCGTGAGACGTGCATGAATTTGCGCGCGGCATGTGCGAGGGATCCACTAGCGGTGACTGTCGGTGCGATCCTCCCATTCAGGACCTGATCCCGTCGCAGCTGACTCCAATGCAGCGGTGTGCCCATCAGGTCTGATGCAGGGCTGCCTCATTAGCTTTTTGGCAGCACCACCCCACCTCCACGCAGTGGGCGCTGGTAACCCCTAAGACCCGTGCCCAGGTGGGTGCTGTAGGAGGCTAAGCGGGGTGGCTGGTTGCCGCTGATCCGCTGGTGTCCTCCGTGGCATGTGTCTTGACTAGCGCGGACTTGATGGTGATGTGATGGATGTGATGGATGGTGATGTGTTGTGATGGTTGTAGAAGCGCTGGCGATCAGGCATGTTTAGCTACCCGTTGTAACTTTGCCGTCAGCCTGGCTCCCCTGCGGCTGGGGATGGGCCTGGCGGGCAGGCACCAAGCTCCTCTGCGCCGGTACCGGATGGATGGATCGGCGCCACATGTGCTCCTATCAGCATCACCTTCGCCAGTCGGGCTCTGCTCGTGCCAATGCTCAGGCCTGGGTACGGTCCGATCGTGAGCCGTTTCTGGGGATAGCGCCTTACAGAGCCCCGTGTGCATGATATGGGCGGGAGGGAGTGAGAGTGAGAGGCTGCCTTGGCTGTAGTGTATCTTGCTGTGCTGGGCATGAGGGCTGTGGTGTGCACACGGCAAGCCGCAAGACGACTGCCCCGTCCTCCTCACCTGTCTTCCCCCTGGCCGGGAGGAAGCAAGGGAGGATGTACTGCTGGGAGCAGAGTTGGGGCTTGGAGTGCACACTGTCTGACATTAGTTATACGTCCGAAATACGGTTTAGCCTCTATCGCCCACTGTCTCTCTGCAGCGTTCGCGAGTTTAGCTGTAGGCGCGTGCCGATTGTGTTCCCCGGGGTGACAACAAAAAAAGACTATAGAGGCAGTAGATGGTAGACGCCAAAACCCCCGGATATGAGCATACTGAAAAGCTCAAATATATAGCGACTCGTCGCTAGGTACGCCACTGCGCTGGTATGTCATAGCGTAAGTAGGACACTCCCTTTGTACAGAGTAGTGAGAGTATGATGGACATCATTTCAAAAGCAACTCGAATCTGTACTGTGCGCAATTTTCAAGACCTGGTCGAGGCGTCGGGACATCAGCTCGCAGCGGATGAAGGCTATTTTTTACACCGCGTAACGTGTGACGGAGTCCCGCGCCATCACGCCTCCGAGTAGTGGTGCAAGCGGTAGAGCAGCGCGCGGCCTTTCGCGTTGCCGACGGCGAGGTAGCCGCCACCGGGGCTGAACGCCACGCTGTGCACAAAGTGCAGCGGGCTGCGGCCGCTGGGCCAGTTGGAGTATACCGTGCGGCTGGGGACGTGCACGATGCGCAGCGCGTCCTTCTTCATGCGGCTGGCCATCGCCAGCAGGGCGCCGTCGGGGCTGAACGCCAGGCTGTCGACCGTGGTGGTCAGGTTCATCAGGATTTTGGCCGGCTTGACGGCGGTCAGCCCCGCCTGCCCGGCGGCCCGGCCTCCCCGTAAGCCGTCCCAAGAATAAAGGTTCACGACGCCGGCATCGGAGCCGGTCGCGAACATCGCGTCGTCGGGCGAGGCCGCCAGCGCGGTGCCGCGAACGCAGCCGTCGTCAGACTGCGCACCCACGCACCGCTGCATTCGGAGGTCCCACAGGTGGATCGCGCCGCCCGGCCCGCCCCCCGTGAGCAGCTCGTATCCGCTGGGCGCAAACGCCGCGGTGCGAACCGCGCCGCTGGGCGACTTTAAGCGTGAAAGCGGGCGACCGGCTCTTGAGGCTGACCAGGGGGATGGTACCCTGCGGCGCAGCGACGGGTCGAGGGAAGGGACTCAGTGGCGGGCCCGGGCATGCTGGGTAGGTTCAAAGATGATAGCAAATAAGGTGGTTGTAGAAATAAGGCCCCAGGTGCGGAATATATATACCAAAGCCTGCCGAAGCATGGGACGGGCATGGGTGCGCCCAAACCCGCAGGATGGAAAACAGTGCGGAATACCCGCTTGCAGGCGCAGTGGTTCACTATGGCCTCCCGCCGTGGTGGCCGCCGCCGCAGCAGAGCTCACCTGGTTGCCGAGAAACGCGATGAGCGGGCTGTCGGGGTTGGGCGATACGGAGAACGTCTCCCAGCTCTTGTCGGCGTGGCCCATCAGGCCGGCAACGCGCTCCACCTGCCCGGGGCGGCAGCAGCGCAGGGAGGGGGGCGCTCAGGCCAGGACACAACGCGGCCCTGTCGGGGCAAGTGCGGGGCTGTGGCGGCTGATATGAGGTGAGGCTAGGGGGGGGGGGGGGGGGGGGGCTTGCCCGGGCCGCGGTGAGGTCGTAGATGTAGAAAAAGGGCCGGCGGCCCGCGGCGACGATGTGCTGGCCGCCGCCGGAGAATGCGGCGTTGGTGATGGGGCAGTCCTCCAGGAACAAGCTCTGCACCGCCGGGTTCCGGATGCCGTCCACCTGCGCCGGGGCACCAAGCCGGTGTGAGGATCGCAAACGGGCGTGCCGGGACCACCAGAGCATCATCGAGCGACAACCCGTAACGCCATCCCTTCACCCCCCGCCGGTTACTCGGTGCCCTCTTCCAGCAGGGCGGTCAGCGCTCGCCACGGCGGGCAGGGCATCTAATTCGCACAGAGGGGGGGGGGCAGATGGCAGAAACCCTGCCGACATGTTGAGGAGCAGCAGCAGGCATTGGGCGTACGCCACACAGTGGGAATTCGCCATACATTTTCAACTTTCACACAACGTAAGATCCCACTTTTTAGACGGTGATCCAACAGAGTTGGAAATTCCGTCACCGGCCTCCAATTAGTCTTGCAGAATGTTTCCGCAATTTGCTTGATGACTTTAACGGAGCGTCGCCTGCCCAGGGCTGTCCGTAACTGGGTCGCTGCCCATAAACGGCCGCCGTAACGTCGACGCTGCAAGGGTTTCACTGGTGCCAGTCCTGTCCCGGGGGCGAAAAAAAGAGGGAAGATGCCAAGCTTACCTAGTATCCCCGATATGAGTAGGACTACACATGAAACCAACGCACACGGCAAACCGGTAAAGAACACACGAGGCGATCGGGGCGGCAGGTCCGCAGACCCATGTGGAGCAGCATGGCCGCGTGCGTCAATGAGGTCCCTGGTAGGGTCCCTCCATTGGCGCACGGGAGCCGGCGCACCTAAAGAACCCCGGAACAGTAGCCTAATATCGGGCTTGCATGCAACCCGTGGCAACGCTTCCGCTATAGTTTCCTCTATACTTGAGCTCTGACAGGCAGGGCAGGCTATCCGTTGCAGTGGTGTCCCCCTTTTGCACGATTACTGCGTCGGCGCAGCCGAATTGGGCGCGTCCATCAGCACCCCGCCGCCTCCCACAGCCAGCGCGTGGGCCCACCTGAAACAGCCGGATCTTCTTGTCCAGCCCCGCCGTCATGAGCAGCTGCCGGTTGGGGTGGAAGGCGAGGCTCTGCACGACGCCGTTGGTGGGGCCGTGCAGGTTGGCGTCCTTGCAGCGCGTCGTCTCCAGCAGCCCGCTCGGGATCACCTTGGCGCGCGCCGCCAGCAGCCCGCCCGCGCGCGCTAGCACCCCTGCTGCCGCGTCTGCGCCGCCTTCGCCGTCGCCGTCGTCCCGGGCGCGAGAGGGGTCCGCCCAGCGCGCCTTGGTGTTCAGCCGCCTGCACGGTGGGGGCATGTGTGAGGGGGCAGCTCGCTGCTACACTCCCCGCGCCCGCCCTGGCAAGCCAGCCGGGTCTCTGCCAGCCAGCCAGCCAGCCAGCCAGCCACCCACCTGTGCTGCTCCCGCAGCCGCCGCTCGTACTCCACCCCGCTGATGGTCGTCTCGCCCGCCTTCTTGTGCAGCTTCTTGGCGCGCGCGGCGGTGGCGATGTTCACCTCCAGCTTGGCGTCCTCCGGGTCGCTCCACACCGCCGCCTTGTTGGCTGTGCGGCGCAAAATACAGCGCCGACGAAGCCTGCATCAGCCCAGGATGGACAGGCCCTACGCAGAATTGGCCTGGCCAGCCTCAATGGGACTCCTACCTCCGCCGTGTGAGGAATTCGGCCGCACCACCCCCCCCCCCCCCCCCTTTGCTATTGACAGCTGGCCCTCCCCAGTGCTCCTCCATGCCCTGGCGATGTGTTGCGAACCCGGTCCAAAAGTCGTTGGCAGACATGTCAGGGTAGGGAGCGGGGCTTAGGGTCGGGGGGCAGGTCGACGGCGCACCCTTCTTGCCGCTCTTCTTCCCGGCGGATCGCTCCGCCTCCTTCCTCCGCCTCCTCGGCCGAGCCCTGCGACACGGGAACCCCCGACCTCGCCGTCATCGACCAGCCGTCAGCAGGGAAGGTAAGGGAAGGTGGGATTCCCAATGTCTGGGTGGGCCCCGCGCTGCGGGCGGCGCACCTCATCGCCGGCCGCCAACGGCTCGCCGACGACCGCCGCGCCGCCGTCGTCGCCGCCGAACAGCGACTCCTCCAGCGCCAATGCCGCCTTTACCTCCGCCGCTGTCACCGCCTTGCGCTTCCCCGAGGGTTTGGTCGCCATGCTGTAGATACTATTAAGTCTGATTGCGCGCCTTGTTTCTTCGTGCCGATAGGCAGGAAGGGTAGCGGGGTCTCGGCGGCTGCGGTGTGAGCCTTCAGCCGCCGCGCCGCTGCCGTCGTTGGCCACCATCCATCCGCCAGCGCGAGAGGCAGGGACGAGACGGCGGCGCGCTGCTCGTCGGATTATATTCTTGCCTGATTCGCGATCCACGGATCAGCCAAGAAGAACATATCCTGAATCTCCGCGCCATTTTCCCGCACAACAACAGTTGCTTGATGACTATAACGGAGCGTCGCCTACCCAGGGCTTTCCGTAACTGGATTGCTGCCCAAACGGCCGTCGTAGAGACGCTGCAAGGGTTTCACTGGTGCCAGTCCTGTCCCGGGGGCGAAAAAAACAAAGAAAAAACAATAGATGATACTGGTGGGGCCGCTCCCCATGGAGATGGTATTCCTTACTGGTGAGGCCGCGTCTGCTGCCAAGCAATCGCTTACTGTATTCCTATCGGTGGTACGAGTACTGCCAATACCGTTACTAAATGCGCTTATGTAGCTCTAGCACGATACCGTCGCCCCGCGAATGAGTGGCATCTCATTCCTACTAGAACCTCAGCCAGGCGGTACTACAGCTCCGTCCTCGGGTACGGGTACGGCTGCTGCCTCCGATGATCAACCCACGACGACCATGGTTGTCCAACGCCACCTCAGCCGTGCGATTCGCTTGCGTGCGTGACTTCGTGGCCCTCGCTCTTGGCTTCTAGCAGCGTATGCATGTATGGGTGCCGCAGCCTCGCGCCTTGATACCTTGCACTTGTACAACGCATGCGGGCCGGGCTCCCTATTGCTTTTCCAATCGGATCACGAGTCCGCCCGCAAGATTCCCCATGATGCTTATTCGGCCGCCGGTGCGCGGGTAGTGCTGGGCCTTCGCCCGCGCAGGGGTAGTACTGCGCTTGTCACATGTCCCGGCCCCACGTGTGGGATTGACCCCTGCCTTATGGCTTCGCTCTACGGATGGCTCGAACCGGAATGCCACGGATTTCGTCGTGGATCATCTGCCCATCTGCCCCGTTGCGAACTACAAGCACCGCATGCATACCGCTTTGAACAATATGTGGGCTTCCGTGGCGATCGAAGCGGGGGCGGTGCTCGACCGGGACCGCTCGGGAGTCGGCAACTTGACCCTAGAGACGAGTGGGCTGCGCCCAGCGGACCGCTCGCGGCCGTCAGATTTGACGCTTGCGGGGTGGGGAGGCCCGGCGTGCGATTACATTATCGATTTCGCGTGCGTGTCCACCACGACCCCCACTTGGGGCAACGACCCCCGCTGGTGCACCCCGGGGATCGCGGCTACCGAGGCGGAGCACAAGCTAGCGGCGGACCGGGCGTCTTCCGCCCCGGTGCAGGGTGTTCATCGGTACTGCCCTTTTGTGGTTGAGGACCGCGGCCGCCTCGGAAAATCCGCTTTGACGGTGGTCTACATATTCGCGGTGTTACTTGCTGTGCGCAACTTCCCTAGCGGTCCTTCCGCCCCGACTTCATGCTTCCTTCGTGGTCAGTCCGTCCAGGCTCTTCGACACTTTGTTGCCAGCCAACCCGCTGAGTTCCGCCATCACCTGTCGCGCACGCGGCGGGGGTTGTTGCAGCGAGTCTCTGCTTGCGTGCATGGTACCTTGGGCGGCATTCTCTCTGCCGGAGTGCAGACGGCCAAGTTTGATGCGTTTGCCCGTGCTCATTCCGCACCCTCTTCTGGTGCTGCTTCCACCTCGCAACTGCAGTAGTGGACGTTTCCTATTGCTTATTCGGGTGGTTTCCTGATCGCCTTTTGCAGATAGCTCATGTAACTATTAACTACAATAGATGATACTGTATAATAATCCTAAGAGTACTGGCATGTAGATATTGTTTAATATGGTCGTATTGCTGGTGTGAGTGACATGAAAGCCAGGAGCAACAGCAGCAGTCACTGGCGCGGTAACAGTCACTGGCGCGGTAACAACAGATATAACGGCGCGGCGGTCCGGCGGTACTGTACAGGGTATACTGGTGCGAGCATTTATGTGCGTTATTGACCGTGGCATGCCAATTACAATATATAATGATGCAGGCGGGCGGCGCAAATTAATCTATTACTATACCGGTAGTCTTCGACGGAACTACGCGAGTTTAACGGAATAGACGCGTCATGGACGCGCCATTATCACGCAGTTTCTCCTGAAACCTGGTTGACAACGAACGAGGCGACCAAGGGGCATCGAGTAGACACAACGACGTCATCATGCTAGCGGACGACCGCGGGTGGCGGTTGGTTGGTGTCGAGCACGTCCGCACACAACAACGCGCAGCCTGCTCTGCTTGCCGGACGTCCAGGTACTGGTCTGGACTGGACCGGCAGCGGCAGTGGCCGTTCTCTCCGAGGCCCGTCTCGCTACGAGTGCGAGTGTGGCGGCCACAAGCAGCAGCGACCTCAGCAGGACGGAACCTCGTCGGCGGTCTCCTCGCGGCGCACTCGCCACCACCGCGCCAAGCGTGCGCGCCGGAGTGCTCGTTAGTTCTGAACTAGCGAGCCCCGGAGACCGCCGATGACGCGCAACCAGGCGTCCATCCTGAAGCCGCCCGGCAGGGGCGAGCCGCCGGCTGGCAGCAACAAGAAGGCCGCGCCGGCTGCCGCGAACAAGCGCCCGTCAACGCGCCTGTGGGAGCCCACCCCGCACCCACCGTAGTTTTCAGTCCCACGCTCGATTCTAGACAGCCACCGCTCCGCCCTACCAGGAAAAAATCATGCGCATGCGCATGTGTGGTGTGTGTGGGGGGGGGGGGGGGGGGGGGGGGTCGGGAGGGTCATCAATCACTATTATTTTGTCGGCGTTGGAGCTGCTGCCCAGTGGTAGGCACCGCCCACAGAGAGTATAGATGCAGTCCACAAGCGCATCAGCGGAATTGGAGTCAGGTTGGTTGCTATATTCAGGAGGTGGCTCTCGGCAGCCGCAGGCGGGCGGGAACCGAACTCTTTCATTGGGCACTGTTTCAAAGAGGATACCGAACGACGGGGGGGCATGCTGGGCGTGTAAAGTAAACATCTTGCCACGTGGTGGACCAAAAGCGACAACATTCGGTCCTGATATACGGGTGCCGACTCGCCTCTCTGAAGCCCGGTACAGAAGGCATCCTGGGTGCGCCTAGCGGCACTTCCTGAACTTCAGGACGCCGCCGTTGTGGTGTGTTTGTTTGGTTTTGGGTGGACGAAAGGCCGAAGGCTTGATTCCCGCAAGTGGCTGCCTGCACGAAGCAGCTATTTAGCCCTCCGATACAGCCCCCCGCCCTGCGCATGGTTCCCGCCACAGCGCCCAGGATGCTGACGCCTGGATGCTCCCCCCCCCCCCCCCCCCCCCCCATCCTCACTCCCCCCCACACCCCTCCCCCCCCGCATGCTTGGCGATTGTTAGGGCAAACGCCTCCTCGGAGCGGCACCGCCTGTCCGCCCACCAGCCCCTCGCAGACGTCGTTGCTGCCAGGAACGGCGCGGGCAGGCACCAGCAGGAGTCGCCGCCCAGGTGGGTGGGGAGGCTCAGGGGGGAGAAGGGGGTCCCTGCATGGGGAAGGGGGCTTGAGAACATAGAACCGTAGCCTGTCCTTGCCCCTCATAGGGGCGTATGTGTGGGTGTTTGGAGGGGGGGCCACAGGCATGCCAGCTATGGCGACGAGGACGACGAGGACGAGGTGACCTGGCTAAAGCCACGTGCAGCCGCGGACGACATCACGGACGAGGAGTGCGTCGCGGATGGGTGGGATGCTCCGCGCGGCGATGGCGCCTATTGGCTGCGCGAGCCGGATGAGGGGGCGGAGGACCCTGGCAGCGACTTGGAAGTGGAGGAAGGTGCGCGGGAGCCCGGTGCCTTGCGCCTGCCCCCCTGACTTGAAGAGCACAGGTGGTGGGAGGCGCTGACGGCCCGCGTTGGCACCGCGCCTGCAGAACGGCCGCCGCCTCGGAAGCAGCGACCCGCGCGGCCGCGGTCGGTGGCGTCGGGCTGGGAGGAGGTGGACTCGCCTGGGGGGCGCTCCCCGCAGAAGCGGACGTCGGCGCGGGCGGCTGCGCAGCCGCGGCCAAGGCGGCGGCTGCAAAGGGCCCCCCTCGAATTGGCAGAGGCAGAGGCGGGGGAGGAGATGCCGGAGGAGGCGGGGGAGGGCCGCCTGGGCGCCGCCGCCGCTGTGGCCGGGAGGCAGCAGGAGGCGCTGCGCGTGCGGGCGGGCGTGGACGCCTTTCTGCTACGGCTGCCGCTGGGCGACGGCCCCGAGGACGCGGCGGTGGAGGCCGCGGTCGCGCGCCGGCTGTTCCGGGTGGAGATGGAGGCGCACGCAATGCGGCGAAACCTGTCGCAGTGGTGCCCCCCCCCCCCCCTTCTGCCCCTTCCGCCCCCCTCTCACCCATTTTTTCCTCTCCAACGGTGGCAGCCTCCCCTCGTGCCTGTGGGGCTACACCTACGAGCCCCGCCCCGATCTCTGCTACCTCCGCGGCGAGCCGAGCGTAGCGCCCAAGGAGAGGCGGGGCAGCTTCCATTGGATATGTTTCGGGCTGTCGATGGGCCCCAGGGGTTTGGCCATCGCTCGTCTGTGTGCAGGGTGTCGGTCCGATTTGGGATGCCGCTCTGCTTGGCTGGCGCAGAGAACGTGGCATGTCTGTGGCTTTTCATTTGCCCCCCCCCCCCCCCCCCCCCCCCCTCCCCAGCCAACTTTGCGGCGTCTCCTTCCCTGCCAACGGCACTCCTACGAACCAATACGACTCCGTAACATAAGCCTCAGTTTAGGCTTCATGCTACCTGTGGGATCATGTGCTAAAGCTCCGCGTCGATTCTGTCTGCGTCCGACCTATGAGAGACTATCGCGTAGGTGGCAACAATTTAAACGGCGGTGCCTGGCCGTGTTTTGCCACCCTTATAGCGTTTTTTTCGCATTCTTACTATATTCTGGTATGATTAATCATTCCACTCTCATTTTCTTATTTTGCTGAAGTTCTGTTTTAGGTAGAGTGTTCGGACGAGATAGAAAGAATTTAAGAAGTACATAATCCTTCTTGTCTGCAATACTGCTGCAATATATCCTAACGACACACTACCTGATACTAATGATAAGCTACCTGATACTAACGCCTGTACTAACGAATACCAGGAGCAGTCCTGTTTTAGTGCTCCTGAAACACTACTTGTAATCACGTTCCGAGTGTACCTGTAGTATGGTCAACGTAGTCTTGTCGTTATGCATCGATCCGCATTCATGTCTCGCTATTCAAATTCAAACAATGCACGTATATTTCTTCCCGAGTGAATGGGCAATACTAACTCAAGCAGTTTATTTAGTGTCATCCTAAATCGATTCGTGGCACGACCAGAATACACCTGTGACTTTCCTTCCAAAAAATCCAAATTATAAACACATTTTCTATTATATTACATTCCTAATTGCCAAATTTCCGTCCAAATCGACTGGTTAGTTAGGGCCGGCTCTTTTTCGCAGTGTTCTTATCGCAAAGTTGGCAAAAGTACCCACACCCCTCTGACATCCCCCCCCGCCCCCCTCCCCCCCTGTTGGTCCCCTCTTCCCTGTATGTTTTGCCCCCCAGGATGTCAGCCTCCTCGGAGCTGCAGGGGCTGGTGGAGGAGCGCGATGCGCAGCTAGGCGAGGCGGCCGCGGCGCTGGAGGCCAAGGAGCGCGCGCTGGAGGCGGCGGAGGCCGCGCTGGACGGTGCGGACGCGGGCGCGGCGTTGGCTGCGCGCGCCGCCGCCCGCACCGCGCGCTCCTACGACCACCTGCTGTCGTCCATGCGCAAGGAGCAGCTTAGCACCGCGCGCGCCGCCGCCTCCATGGTCGCAAGTAGGCGCCCACGCCCTGTTTAGAACATCATCTGGACGAGTTTGGGTTTTAATTGTTACCTACACAGGTTTATACTGATTAAATCAATGAAGGATTGAAGTTTCTTGAGAATCCGTTTCTTGAGTCCCTGATGACAGCAGGGCGATGGCGCGTGGTCTTTCAGCGTGACGCCGTCCGCATGCCTCAACGTCTGGCCGTCTGTGGTTGCGCCCCCCCTAGGCAAGCTCCTTGCCTCGCAGCAGCGCTACCCCGGCGGCGGCCACCGCAGCAGCAGCGACTCGGCCGGCTCCGAGGTCTCCCTGAGCCTAAACCCCCCTGCAGGTGACCCCCCTGCCCTACCGCCCGCGTGCCTGACCTCCGTACCTCGACCGCCATGCCTCTGGCTTGCACACCTGCATCCGCACTCGGCTTCCCGCCCCTCCATGTCTCGATGGCGGTTCATGCAGAGCACCCCTCCCAACACAAATCGGCCCGCGCCACGTGTTTTGATGACACTTAATGTTTCGACGGTGGTCCCCATACTGGGAACTTTCCGTCCCTGACTTGCACTTAGTCTCGTGGAATCCTTTGGTGAAGACAGAGAACAGTTATTATTATTGTACATATATATATATATGTATGTGCACACATATACATTATATATATATGTATAATATACATATATATATATATATATTGTGCATATTTGCAGGTGGCTGAAGCGTCTGCGTTTGACTTGCTGACTGTAATCGACCTGTCACCTACGGGTGCCGACGCACCCACAAGAACCCTTATCACTATAGGCCTGAAATCGGGCGGGCAGTGCAGCACATAAGGACCTCCGCTATGTTTCTGCTATAGTATCGTCTGCATTTGATCTCTGGCAGGCAGGGCGGGTTGCTATCTGCAGCGTTCCTGTTATACTAGCTCATAGGAGGCAATTAATTTTCAACAGAGGTGCAATTTATTACCCGCCCTTAGCGTGGTAGGAGTACTGTAGTGGTATGGCACGGCTTGCAATTACCTGAATAATCGATTACTGGTACTACCAGGACGATATATTATACGGTCATTGTACTGCTCATCATACTAACAACGCGTGTGGATGAATTGTAAATGTAATCTCATCGTCGGGCATCGGTCCGCATTCCTGTATTGCTATCAAATATAAAGCAATGTACGTTGACTTTTCCTGAAAAATGGGCAATACAAACTCAAACAATGTAGTCAGTGCTGTCCGAAGTCGATTCGCAATACCCCTAAGATGTACCTGTCAGTTTTCTTTCAAAAGGGTCAAATTATCAAGACATTTTCTCTTCTATTCTAATCTTATTGCCGAACTTCCATCCTGATAATAGACTGGCGAGTCGGCGTCGGCACCCGTGCACAGAGCTGTGTGGCTGCCTGCAGAGCCCGCCGAAGAGATGCTGCTGCAAGGGTTTCCCTGTTGCCTGTCCGGTCCCAGGGTCGGTGGGGAGAGGAAAGGAAAGGAGCTGACAGAATGCGACTGCTCACCCCTCCACAGGTCCGCGGGAGCTGCGGCACGTGGCTCCGCCCGAGCATGGCGCCACGCCACCCCCGCACCCGCAGCACCAGCTGCACCTGCTGCGGCAGGCCTCGCCGCCCCCGGACGCCCCCTCGCCCTGGACGGACGCCGGCTTCTACGCCGCGCCGCCGCTGCGCCGCACCCCCAGCAGCACTCGCCGGCCGGGAGCCTCGGCCCGCACTGGGGGGCGCAGTGGCAGAACCCGCCCGCGCCCGCACCCACAGAGGAGAGCACGCGCCTGCGCAGGGAGGTTGCTGCCCCCCCCCCCCCCCCCCCCCCCCCCCCCCCGCCTTACACACACACCTCTGCCCCTCGGCCCTTTCATCTCGCCATGCCGCCCGAGCGATATCGTGAGGGCCACCCCGCTCAGCCCCCTGCCGCACCCAGCCGGGGATGGATCCTAGCGGTTACCAGCGGCCACCGCACGGAGACGGGGGTGGTGCCGCCGGGCCTGCCGCACCCAGGATCCTCCGCCCATGGTGGGCGGCTGCCTGGCGGCGGGCGCACAACTCCG
>VCJN01003148.1:0-31885 GCA_006384855.1 Tetraselmis striata
ACCTGCCCCACCTGCCCTATGCCCGCGAATTGGATGGCCGGGGGAATGTATTTGTTGTATAATGGCCCATTTGGAAGTGACCGGTGACATCAGCACCGGACACAGCGCACGAATGCTTTCAATGAACTTCATACGTAAACGGTAGCTTACCCAAACCATTGAAGCACCCCCTTTCAATGACATTATAGTACCTTAATACGAGGAAATCATGAATAGATAAGCCCACCAATCCGTATGCACGAATTCACCCCCAAATCACGACCAGCCACTGCCATGTATGATATGAATCCTTTTCTCTCCTTCCATTTGTTTTAGGAGGACAGTTGTCCCCTTTGTTAATCACCTCGTTCCTACGTTGTGGCACTTGTGAGCTTCTGACTGAGTGCTGCATGTGCCGCAGAATGGGTCTCCGCCGGAGCAGCGGAACGGCGGGGAGGCGGAGGCGCAGGTGGGGGCGGAGGCGGAGGCGGGGGACAGGGCCAGCAAGGCGGCGCGGGTGGCGGAGATGGAAGCGCGGCTTGAGGCGACGGCGGGGCAGGTGGTGGACCAGGGCGCCAAGCTGGCGGCGGCGGTGCGCGAGGACAAGGAGAAGGCGCCGGGCCGGCGGCGGTGGGCCAGGATGAAGGGCTCCTCCGTGGGGGAGCACCTCGTGGTGGTGCGCCGCCCGGCCCAACCGCCATCCCCCACCAGCACGAACCAGCGCTGAGCAGTCCCCACCGCCCAGGACGAACCCCTTGCCATGGCACATTGCCGAGTGTTGCGTCATTGCCCAGTGGGGCCTCCGCACTCCAGATGCTCCTCAGGGTGGGCTTGTGAGGTTGGGGGGGCTTATTGGTCTGGGGGGTGAGGTGAGGTAGGTCGGGGGCGTGGGGATAAAGGGTAGGTGGGGGGGGCGGGGGGATAAAGGGTAGAGCTCCGTGCTGCCCAGGTTCGGGTCGCTGGGGGGGGCGAGCGGGCAAGGACGGACAGGCGCGCCCTCACGCGCCGCTGCGTGGGCGGCGGGAGGGGCGGGACGGTTGCGCTCGTGGGTTGTCTTTGCTTTGTAGCTGCTTGTACACGCGCACCGCTTCCGCCGGCCGGCCGGGTCAGGGGGCGCCCCTGGACGGGGCGATCCGTATTAAGCTGGCTAGTAAAAAGACCGCCGTGGAGGCACTGGCGACAGTTGATGATTCACGTGCTCCAAAATCGAAAGGATAAAAACGATGTATATCCATTCGCGAAAACAGACTGTTGTTCTCCTGCAGTTGCCGTGCATTTCTCTCACCCCCCCCCCCCCCCCCCCCCCCTTCCCCCTCTGCTTTGGCGCCCAACAGGAGCCTGTCAGCTGCAGCACGCGGCTGAAGGAGTACCTGGCGCTGCCGGTGGAGGAGTACAGCCTGCTGGACCCCACGTGGATCAACAAGGACGTGCGCCCCCCCCATCCCATCCCATCCCATCCCATCCCATCCCATCCCATCCCATCCTATCCCATCCCATCCCATCCCATCCCATCCCATCCCATCCCATCCCATCCCGCCCTGCCTCCCCCCTCCCCTCCTCCCCCTTTCCCACAACCCACTTATCCATTTCCACATTCAGGGCAATGTTGGGGGGGACACGCGCCGTGCCCTGAGCCCCGCAGTGGCTGTGCCCGTGCGCTGCTGCAGACGGGCGAGCCGAACGTTTTCCACTTCAAGGTGCCGCTGTCGGATCTAGTGGGCCTGAAGCTGGAGCCGCAGCTCTGGGTGACCTCCTCTCCCCCCCCCCCCCCCCCCCCCTCCCTCCCCACCCCTGCAACGCTCCCCTCCCGTCCTTGTACCTCCCTGCCCTTTCCCAAGATGCCGCACCTGACCTCCCATCAATTCGCAGCCTCCCCCCCCAGGAGGATCCCGAACTCCCCCAATTGTTATTTCCTCCAAATTCCATATCAGCGCCCCCTACCCATGATGCAGCAACACATTGCGTCTCGTCTCTGAGTACACTCCTCCGCAAACCCTTGCTGCCGGCCCCATATTGACCCTCAGTCTGCAACTCCCCCCCCTCCTCTCCCTGCCACCGCCCCAGACCGCCCTTTAGCGCGCGCGCGCACACACACACACACACACACACACACACACACACACACACACACACCGACTAAGTGCCCACTCTTTCTGCACTTCATCCCATAAGAAACCAAACCCATCTCGCTGTCCAAATGATCTCCCCTGTGCAGCGCCGGAATCCACCGGGTGGAAAGCCCCCCCCCCCCCCCCCCCCCTCCGCCCTATCACTTCCGTTGCACCCCCATGGTGGACCCTATGAACCTCCTCACTGGCACCCGCATGCGCCAGCCAGAATTGCAAAATAGTCAAATCCTCCGCAAAATAGTCCGAATAGTCTCCACAACCACTCACAATCACCGCCGCGTTCGGCCCGATGAACCACGCAGCTGGCCCATGGGTGGGATGGCCTCCCGATACATCCGTCCCCCCACCCCCAGCACAGCTTGGCGGGTGACTGAGTGGCGGATCGCGCGGCGGGGGGCGGCAGGTTGCGGTGGACGTGGAGCCGGAGCGCGAGCGCGTGCGCTTCAGCAGCAGCCGCTTCAAGTTTGGCGACACCGACCTGGACTTTGTGCTGGAGGAGGTGCTGCGCTTCGAGTTCACGGGGCAGCTGGCCTTCCGGCCGGAGCGGCGCTACAAGAATCTGGGCGACCTGCGACGGGCGGGCAACGTCACGAAAGTGGGGCGGCCCGACGCGGTGGAGGACGTGGTGGACGTGCAGGTGGCGCGGGAGGAGCTGCCGGCTGCTGGCGCAGGTGGGCCTCACTGCCTGACTATATCATGTGTACCTTTGACACAGTTCTGCGCCGTTGCCCACGTGCTTCAAATACCCCCTCGTCCTCCCCCGTCCCCAGCGCACAGAAGGAGAGACCGACGAAGTCAGCCCCCCCCCCCCCCCCCCCCCCACCCCCCCACGGCCTTTGTAGTTTATTTTCCGCACCCCTCGATAAGCGGACAAAATTGTATTCATTTGAACATTCGTCGGGGTATACTCGTACCACGCCCGATTCACCGGACCTCCGACTCCAGTGCTGCTCTGAAACACATGCTTGGTTAGCCGGCCGGTGGTCCAATCAAACTGCACGGTACATTCAATTCCTGGCATGTGTCAGAGTACGCGTGGCGACGCGCCTGTACGACACACTCTTATTATTGCAAGCCTCAAATCTGGCTTGCGTGCAACCCATACCAACATTCACTATAGTTCCGCTACAGTTTCGTCTAAATTTGACGGCCTCTGGCAGGCGGGGCAGGCTCCCATTGTTGCCGAAGGCACCCAGCCGTACGTGTAAATACGCATATGCCGGCGGTGTGTCGCGTAGAACGTATCAGCGGTGTTCTCATGTCCGGCAGAACACACAGGAGCAGACTGCAGTAGGCCAGAGTACGCCGTAGCAGCGGAACCTTGAGGCCGTGTTGCAACGCAGTCCAGTACTCCCTGCGCGTGCGAAGGCACGTTTTAATGGTGCGGTATATAATTGCCGCCCGGTAGGGGTTGATGGGGTGCCCCGCTGCGCGCAAGACATGTGTGTACACCTGTGTACTTCGGACATGCCATTTGCCTTCTCACCCGGGCTGCATCGACACACCATTTTGTTTTCGTACATGCGCAGCCGGCATTCAAACTATCTCCGATGGGAACCCCGCCGCTAAAACGACACTCTAGATGCGCCCCGAAACCGGTGGTGTGCGGAACGCCGGAGCGCGCCACTCTGAGGCGGCCTGCCTTTCCGTACGCCCTCCGTGCTCAGGGGACGACGCCGGCGAAGACCGGCAGCCCGCGCCGCTCCCAGCGTCCGGCGGCAACGGCGGCGGCGGCCCGACCTCCTCCGCCGCGCCCGGCGGCGGCTCGGCGCTGCCGGGCGGCAGCCCCAAGCCGGCCGACCCCTCCAAGGACTGGGACGGCAGCACGGTGGTGCAGGTGCACAAGCTCAAGCTGGAGGTGTCCACCCGCGTGGAGCTCAAGCTCCCGGCGGGCGCCATCCCGGGCACGGGCCTGATGATCTCCAGCGCGGGGAAGCTGGTGCTCAAGGTAGCCTTCCCCCCGTGACAGCCATTGCCAGCCTGGAGGGCGCCTTGTTCTAGCCACATCCAACCATGTTATCCGCATACCGACCTGTTGCAAACTATGTGACCCCTCGCTGCTTTTCAAGCGGTGGCGTCCAATTGCCGCTGCAAGCCTCTGAAAGTGACATAAACTGTACTCAGTCCTAGCCGTGACTACATGCATGATGGTGCACTCGTCATGTAACGTGATTAATCTTGAGTTGTGTTCCCCATTTCCCCCTGTTGTTGTCCGCCGCTGAGGGTGCGATGAGGGGGCAGGGGGGGGGGGGGGGGGGGTCTACTTTTATGTTATAACGGGGCATAAACGCAACTGTACATACGCGTACTACATGACAAGAATAATACTAAGTACGACCCCCCCCCCCCCCCCCCCACACACACACATAAAAGTATAACATAAAAGTAGAGTCCTGAGCCCCGTGCTCGTGTTGCCCCTCCCTCTCTCAATTTGCCCCCCCCCCCCCCCCCCCGGGCCCCCGCACCCCACCCCTTCCCTTCCCAACCAGGCTGCGCAGCAGGCGCTGGCGACCGCCTTTGTGCGCCTCGTGGCGGAGGACTACCGGCAGTGGACGGCCAAGCCCGAGGGCGGCGAGCGCGACTCGACCGGCTCGCTGCTGACCACCACCACCACCACTGACGTGGTGGCCGAGGCCGCGCCGGACTCCCCCAAGTAGTCCCCCAATGCATGCGAGCCAAACCTTTCTATTTAAAAAACAACATTGCGGCACACACTGCAGTGGGCCCGAGGGGTTACAGGTGCCGTCGCACTTAAAATATAGTATTGTGAAACAATGCGGTTCGGGTGCCTGGCGGTACTTTCTCAGTGTCGTTATACATACATATATATACACATATATATGGTATATATGTCAATATGTAAATGTAGACAAAATTATATACATATCGATATATGTATAGACATTTTTTAATAAACAGACATATATATGCATATACATGTATCTGTATAACTATCGAAGTATTTACATATATATCTGTAGTCACCTTTTGCCACTCCACACCAGCCGAGTTTTATTACACAGCGTTATGCGGCGTTTCTGGTTTGGAGTGGCAAATGGCGAAAGGCGCTTTCCTCCTAGCTTATTTCTCCCGAGTGCGTTGGCACCGGGACGAGTATCATTCCATGACGCAAAGCGGCGTTACCTTGGGTCTTGACAGTCGTGCGGTGAACGAGGACCACGGGAACGCATGGTCGGGACTCTGCTGCGCCTCCCAGTTACCGGCACAGTCTGACAGGCTGGCCGCGGCGATCCTGATCGGACCCGCCTGTGGCGAGGCGAGCAAGCGGGCGAACTCAAGTAGCTAAAGTGGAGCTAGCCGTGCACCGATTCGCCCAATTTTCTTCAATTTCGTGGTGACATCATGATATCGTTCTAACTAGGTACAAAAAAGGCAGCCACTTTCTGAGTGGTGAAGTTCTTAGTGCCGCGCGGGCAGCCATGTGACCGGAGGACTTGAGGAGGGCTCCGGCTTGCTTCCGGTAGCAAAGCACCAACATTGTTTTCAGCTGGTTGCAGCATGACTGGTGTTACAGGGGGATAGATGGGCCAAATAGGCAGCACGAGCGAGGCGCACTGTGTTAATTTTGGGGGGGGGGGGGGGGGGGGGGGGTCCGTCATGTATTAGGTGTCGGGGAGGTGGGGCCACACGTCCAGTCCGGCGGAATGGTGGGTTGGATTCCAGTGCTGTGGAGTCTCAAACTCTGAGAGCATTTGCCGACTCCATGTGTGTGATCGTGCTGACTGCTAGTCGGTGCATCGGCCACGTAACACGAATGGCGTTATGCAGCCTGGAACTTTTTGCACGTGCAGACAGTGAGGGGTGTTGAGGGGAGAAGTTTTGGGGGGGGGGGGGGGGGGGGGGGGGGGCGGGGGGGGATTCCGGCCATGTATGTCAGCGCTCCATATTATGTCAGTGTAATAATTGTGTAAAGGCACTCGGGGTACGGCGGCGGACACAAGAGCACTGAGAGTAAGAACCCCCCACCTCCCGCTGCCAAGGGTCAAAACGCTCAGGAGATATAGGAATCGGCATACATCGGCGCACTTTTCATACTAACGGACCCAACGATCCGAGATCGGTATATACGAACTGCCCCTGTGCAAAGTACACGGGAAGGCTGACCCTGGGAATTTGGAAGGGGCGTTGTATTTGTCAACAGCAGCGTAATTTGAACTAAACGTGTCAACACCCACAATTCCAGAAGTTCGCACAGCAACTCCTATTCCTAAACATGCACGAATACTACATGAATGTACCACGGACGTGGGTTTGAAATTTACGCCGCACGAGTATATCATTCCATGACGCAAAGTGGCGTTACCCCGAGTCGCGACAGTCGTGCGGTGAACGAGGACCACGGTTGGGACTCTGCTGCGGCTCCTTGTTGGCCGGCCCAATCTGACGGGCTGGCCGCGGCGATCCTGATCGGACCCGCCTGGGGGGGGGGGGCGAGCAAGCGGGCGAGCTCAAGTGGGACCAGCCGTGCACCGATTCGCCCAGCTTTATTTATTCAATTTCGTGGTGACAATCATGATATCGTTCTAAATAGGTACCAATAAAGGCAGCCATTTTCGTAGTGGTGAAGTTCTTAGTGCCGCGCGGGCACCCGTGTCTTTGACGACCCGAGGACTGGAGCAGGGCTCCGGCATGCTTTGAGGACTCGAGGACTGAAGGCATGCAAGTCCGCACAGCAATTTACATTTCCTTAACATGCACGAATACTACATGAATTACAACGGAAGTGGGTTTGAAATGTACGCCTATCTGCCCGGTTCGTCGTCCGCTGCAATAATATTGGCAGGCATCCAGCCCACGTGCGGCACGGAAGATTGGAGAAGCCATACCGAAAGCACTGCGGGTGACAAGTGACCCCAGGCCAACGTAGGCTTGTTAGTCGGGGCGGGCGGGGAGCCAGCGTTCCGGCCGGGCGGGTCGGACTCGCCGGATTGACGTCGGCCAGTCGGCGAGCTGATAAGTGCACCCGCGCCCTGCCTGATGCTGCCGGACTTGAACCGCAGGCAATGATTCGCCATGCGGTACTGGAACCTGCACAGCGTACGTACTACTGGTGTGAACGTACGTCTGGTACCAGGTGGATTAATCTTTTTGGATCGTGGTACATTTCAATAACCCTCTTCCGTTGTATACTCGTATATTATTCGTGTATGTTCGGAAAAGGACACAGTGGTTATCCCGACTTGCAGAATTATAGGTATTGACACGTAGTGATATGGATTCCTAAGGATTTCTTGAATTATAGGTATGGATTTCTTGAATTTTGCAGCTGGCTCATGTAATCGCACGTAGTGACATTTAGATAACGCAGTTTACATCGCTCGCCCTTTCAATTTTCGCGGTTTAGCCTTACTGTTTCGCACAGGGGCAGTTTGTATTGATTTCTGATCCTTGAGGCTTTAAGCAAAAAAAGCAGGCCTATATGCCAGTTACCTGTACGTATCGCTGAGTGTCAGACTGCATTTCATGGAACAAAAGAAGCTGTATCATATCATATCATATCATATTGCATATCATATCATGGAACAAAAGCAGCTGTATCCTGGTAAATCACTCCCGAAGGCATGGTGCGATCGAGATTGCCATCGCAGGTAAGCAGACAACATGGTTGACCTTGAACATGCTTCTGCTCACTCACACTACACCCTCGTTGATTGCAATCAACACCATGCAGACCCTCAGTGCAGTGCAGTGGGCTACAGATGCGGCAGTTGCAGCGGTGCCAAGCGCGCACACAGAGGAGCCATGAGTCACAAAGATGAGCCCCAGCAGCAGGAAGACTATGCCACATCCCGATGTGGTTTGTGGTGCGCACATCCCGCTGGGTTCATACTACAAGTTCGGGCAGGTAACATTACACAAGCAGCTAGGCTTGAAACTGCAGACCATGGGAGAGTAGCTGGAAGAGATGGCTGACATTGCAGATAGAGAAAGATGCCAATGCCTTGAGGCTTTGTGCACGAGGAATGGAACATCGCATGAATCCATGCACCTACTATGACGGCTCGTCACTACACAGCGACAAACAGATGCGCAAAGGCAAACCCACACTCTGCTGCAACCCCCTCCTCCTGCTGGTGCACCACGAGGCCAGGTGTTCACTCAGTGTGCATCCATGTCTCCCATGCATGTCCCTAGGCGGCGAGTGTGAGCTGTAGATTCATAGCGGGTTATTACACTTAAATTTACAGCATGCTATCTAGTGCTTTGCTTTCAAAATGTAGGGGAAGCGTTGAGAGCTTAGAGGGTGTCGGAGAACTTGGCCAGGGAGCCGAGGACGCCCTCGCCGGTGGACAGCGCCTGCACGCCAAAGCCAAAGAAGGCGACCATGGCGAGGCGGGCGTGCTTGATCTCGGCCTCCTTGAGCCTGAAGGCGCGGTCGGGGTCGGAGGCCAGGTTCAGGGGGTCGAAGTAGCCGCCGGGGTAGCACCTCTGCTCGGGGTCCAGCTGGGTGTTGCGGTAGAACTCCGCGCCACCGACAGCCAGGACCTCGATCCAGACAAGCTGGGTGAGGGAGAAGGGGAGGTCGAAGCCGAAGTAGGTGGCGCCGTCCAGCTCCACCTTGCCTGCGTCCACCCAGGACACGCCGGTGTTGGCCTCCGCCACGATGCAGCCCAGGGTGGCGAGCATGGCCCAGCGGCCGTGGATGAGCTCGCACTCGCGGAAGCGGGCGAGGCCGAAGACCTCGGAGTAGGGCTGCAGGCGGTCGTTAGACACCTGATCGATGACGGGGGTGAAGGTGCCGACGATGCCGCCCTTGTTGTTGTTGTCCAGGTTCTGGTCCAGAGAGTCAACGTCGATCTGGAGGTACTCCACCGGCTTGGCCAGGCCCAGGGGGTCGAAGCCGCGGTCTCCGGGCAGGGAGCCGTCCAGCCACGCCGGGGTGTCGGCGTTGGGCAGCCAGGTGGGGCGGCCCTCGAACTTGCGGTAGCCGACGCCGCCCAGGCGGGAGCCGGTGGCAACCGCGGACTTGGCCTTCTTCACCACCGTCGAGGCGGCCTTCTTCACGGGCGCCGCCTTCTTCTCCACCTTCTTCACGGCCTTCTTAACAGGGGGGGCGGCCTTCTTCGCGGGGGCAGGCGCCTGGAGACAGAAGAGGAGCGGGCGGAGCGCGGATTAGCATCGGAGGACAGCTCTCGGCAGAGGAAACTAATTATTTAATTATCTTCGCGAGCGGTGGGAGCTCCCGTGCCAGGAATCGATCGCCACGATAACCGTCCGTGGGCGCATCGACGGCAGTGGGAGCTCCTCTGCGGAGGAAGGGGGCCGACGGCGCAACGGTGCCAGGATCTGTCCCGCGGGCGCTGCTGAGAGAGAGAAATACCGTCCGTTTCATCATTTTTTGCGTTTCCTTTTCTGGCCGCCCAACAACCCGCGTTTCACGAACGCACTCGACTGACGGGGGAGGCGACTGATAGAGGTAGTAAGAAGCGGAATCTGGTTGCCTGCTGCTGGCTGAGAATCTAGCCACGTGCTGGCCTGTGCTAGGAGGGTATCATAGAGGGTGCGGGGGGTGGCTGCAGGTAGCGTCGAAGGAACACTTGCTCACCTTCTTGGGCAGGCTGGGGAAGGAGAAGCCGCTCTTCTTGGGAGCGGGCGCGGCCTTCTTGGCGGGCGCGGCCTTCTTCAGCACCTTGGTGCCGCCGACCTTGCCGAGCATGGTGGTGGAGAGGGCAGTCATGGTGGCGAGCGTGGTGAAGGGACGGAGGGGAGGGGCAACGGGTGGGAGGGAACGGTGTGGTGGCAGATGCGGGCGACACCGCGTCTTCGTTGCCGCTGAGACGCGGCGCGCACATCGGGCCCGGAGTTGCCGCTGCGTCGATCCCGGCATCTAGAATGCCACGCTGGGCAGAATCCGGGCTTCGATTTGGTTTCTACGATGTACGAGAGTACAGACATGTGGTGACGCACGCAATCTGGATCCACAGCAAAAACATCCTTTCAGGCATTGATCTTGCCGTTGGATCGCATTCCAGAAGCACTTTTACTTTCATCGGACGATCAAACCACTATCATGCAAGTGATCTGGCAAAATGTCTGTTCATTGGCCGGCAAGGAGTCAGCCACATTGGCGCTCAATGCCGGTCTGCCGCATGTGACTGACAGGGGAGCGCCGCAGTGGCGAACGCGCAACGCGCGCCATCCGATGCGCGTGGCGCGCGCGGTATTCGATCGCGTCGTCATCGTTCGTTCAATCGTTGCGCGCACCACAGCCGTCGGGTTGGACTGCCGCCGCCCGCGCGACTCATCCCCCGGCGTTGTATCACCGCAGTGGTAGCGGCGTCACTGCCTCGGTTGCACCTCAACGTGCTACCTTGGTCTACTACGCCTGCATCGTCCGTCGAAGCAAAAGCGGCGCTGTTCCGCAGGCGGACCTCTCCGCGGTGACAACACGATAGAGTATAATCATGCCCGCGCATGCATAGTCGGTACAAAACAGCCGATATCCTAACCCTGCCGGCGTGGCAAACGTACCAACTCATCTCCGCATCAGCTCAGCTAGTCGGCGAGTGTTTCCATCACGTGATTCCGTATGATAGGTTCCAGTGGCATGAAAATATGAACTGCTATCCCTGTTGCTCTGCGAAACTGCCGCTCAACTATGAAAAACACTGCGACACTTTGCATGCTGCCTGATGCTGCCACGGCGCAGCGCCTAACTCCGTTGCAACATGTGCTTCTAGACTCTGATGATTTTCATGTCGACGGATGGAAATGATGACGCGCGCGCGCTTGTGTGTGTGCGTGTGTGTGTGTGTGTGTGTGTGTGTGGATGTCTGTGTCTGTGTGTAAGTAGTGGGTGGTATGGCTAATCAGATCATGAACTTCGAAGGGTGGGAACATGATTAAATATGATATACTCCGTGTTGACTTACATGGCCCATCATTCATGGTATTTCTCTTGATAGGTCGTGCGTCATGATTGAGCCGTTACACTTTTTGGCGGAGACGCCCACCGCATAGCGGACCACAGCTTCGGTGTTTTTCTTCACATCCACATGTAATCAGTCACCAACGACCGCGCCGCAGTGTCCATCGCCGCCTGCCACGCCATGTCTACAGCCCAACGCACCGCCGCCCGCCCGCTCCGAGCATGATCCGCCCGCTCTGGCAGCAGGCCCGTGTGACCAGCACCAACATGCAGAGCATCTCTCTCTCTCTCTCTCTCTCTCTCTCTCTCTCTCTCCTTACACCTTCTTCGCAAGAATGGCCTCCGCAGCCCGCCGGCCCGACACCAGCGCGCCTGCAACCAGCATGCGGGGAAGCTTGCATCAGTGCCACAGCCAGGATAGCCCAGGTTGGCCGGATGAGGAGTACGAAGTGTCATGCAGCCTCTGGGATTGCATTGCCAGGGTGCGTGCGGGGGGGGCATGGCGGTTCCGCCTGGTGCTGATATATCGCTGCGGCGGGTGCGCACCATCCAGTGTGGCGGTGGCCCGGTGATCGCCGCACACGTAGATCCCGTCACCCAGGTCCACCGGCCGGTCCAGGTCCGTTGGCGGTGCCTGAGTCGAGAGGCGTGGGCAAAGGCGGCCCGGCGGGGGGGGGGGGGGGGGGGGGGGGGGGCGGGCAAAGATGCGGGGAGGAGGCAGGTCATTAGCTTGGACAGGGCACATCTCCATCCGCACATACAGCCACCCTTTCATACATATACGCATGTACATATGCAGATACATACACATACGCACAGCCACATGCCTGCATACACGTACCCCGTATGTGTGTACATACAGGGGTGGACGGACCAAGATCCCGTAATGGAAGCATCACATTGACGCTTTGTACAACGTTTGGTACCGGTCCGCTAAAGTTTCATCTGTAGTTGGATAGTGACAGGTAGGGCGGGCTCCTATTCGCAGTGTTTTCACTACAGGTGCGGACGCACCTGAACAAGAACCTGATGACAGTTATCCCCAAATTGGGGATGCATGCAACCCATAAGAACAGATGGTACAGGTCCAATGGGCGTCTCCATCTGACCTCTCGCATGGCAGGGCATGTTCTTATTAACGCCGCCGGCATCCGGATGTACATGTAAGTATAGACTTGCAGGTGTGTCGCGCCACGTGTGCATATGTGCCGTCCGCCATGGAAAATGTGTTCAAAGGCATGTGCCTAAGCGCCACGTGAGTGCATCGAAACGTCATCGAAGCCCCCATATCCCCCTCTTCCTAACTGCCCGGCCCCTCCAATATCCTTCTCACGGAATGCCGCCGCATGCAGCAGCGCTCACCTGGGGCGGCTGTGCGTAGGGGATCCGGTACGTCCGCAGCAGCTCCCACGTTCCCGTTTCGCGCGCCCCAAACCACGCGGACAGCTCGCCCACCACCTGGGCGGACAGCGCCTCGTCGCTCATGTCCTCGAAGGTGCCGATGGTGGAGACGGAGACCAGCGCCTTGGCAGCGCAGGAGCATGCACATCACCCGCGTCAGATCTTGCCTGGCATCTACATTGCTGCCTGGTTCCATCCGCAAAGTGGGCAGTACCTTGTATCTTAATCTATACGTATGCGTACATTAGTGTTATCTTGTATCGTAATCTATATGTATGCGTACATTAGTGTGTAAATGTCCTAGTGTTACCAATGACAGGGAGAAGCCGGGATGGGATGGGGGGGAGCCCCACCTGCCCAGCAGGCGCATAGGACGGGGCGACAGTGGAGGGAAAGCAGCAATTATTGACAATGCCGCCGTCGGTGCCATTGAGGTAGAGGATGGGCTCCTCCATGGGCGCCTTGGGGGCCCTGAGGCGGCGGCAGCGCCAGTGAATTAAGGAGAGCGGCGCAACACTCGAGGCGCCCTTGTCGGCACTTGGCCCTAGAGGCGACAATGGGGTGAAGTAGGGGCGCACTTGTAGTACAGGCAGGCGGTGCCGACTGGCGGCGCGTCCTTGGAGGGGGACTGCTTCGCAAGCCGGTCGCCCAGCAGGCGCTCCGCGTCCGGGCGCGTGGTGGCCACAACCACCCCCATGCGTGCGCGAAGTTCGCTGCCGTCTGCCAGGGTAACTGACGAGGCTGCGCCGTCCGCTGCGGCCGTCACCGCGGACACGGCCACACCTGCTCATGCCGGCCCAAGGATGCATGTCAGTGTCTCATAATTCAAACAAATGAGTTATAAATATTAAAAAAGTATATACAGGTAAAGGGTGTGTCACTATGTAGCATTGCATCATCCGCAGGAAAAGACAAATTATTATATGTATCTCTCATAGGACCTTTGCTTGGTGGGACATCGGTGCATACGTGCGAGCGACTCCCCCGCCCCACTGCGCGCCTAGCCACCTGGCCGCCCCATGGCCGTCCCGCACCTGTGGTGATCGCGTCCTCCGGCAGCGCAGCCGCCAGCTGCGTGGCGACAGCGCCGATGCCGTTGGCGGGGAGGCAGTTCTGACCGGTGGCAAGCATGCGCATGACGAACTCGAAGAGGCGGGAGGTGACGTTGAGGTCGCGGTCGAAGAAGATCCCACCGAGGAAGGGGCGGAAGAAGCGGTCGATCATGGCCTCCGAGAAGCCCTCCGCGCGGAGGCGCTCCAAGGTGGTGGTTTCGGGGCGCTGGAGCAGGTCCTCGAGAGAGCCGAAGAGGGTGCCGATGCGGAAGACGCCCACGCGCACCTTGTCCACGACGGAGCCGACCGGATTGGGCAGCGACTGCAGACCGTCGACGAAGTGCCTGATGAGGCGACAGGCGGAGTGACTGATGAGAGGCCAGTTCGAAACTTTCGGGGCATGAAGAAGAGAACGCACGGCCGGATACGAAATAAAATGAACACACTGATAAACATTTAAAAACAGACCGGCCCGAGTGTGGAAATACTGAACAAATACCTCACAGGGTCGGCCACGCGATGGAAGCCGCCGTTCCAGTGCACGAGGGCGCCGGCGTAGAAGGGCTGCAACTGGAGCGCCGGGTAGTCCAGCACAGCGCGCGCCTCGGGGTAGGAGGTCAGGAAAATCTGGAAGCCGTGGTCCAGCAGGAAGCCGTCGACCTCGTCCGTGCGCACGCGGCCGCCCACTTCCGGCGCCGCCTCCACCAGGCGCACCGGCCACCCCGGACTTGGCGAGCACGCGCGCGCAGGCGAGCCCCGCCACGCCACCGCCGACCACCACCACATCGCACTCCTCTACGGCGGCCATCATGACGCCGAGCTTGGTGCGGCGGCCGTTATGCTGCAGGCTCCGACCTGCCCGCAGGCGCGCCAGGCCCGTCCCGGCCTGTTGCCGGGGCAGCGGCCTGGGTGAGGCGAGAGCGGCCATCGTGCTACTCAGTGCAGCGACTGCCATCATCACTCCGCCAAGGTAGTTTATCGGCGACTAAGGCGGCTATCCAGCCGCGGACTGAGTGTCGTGGAGAAGGCTGCAGTCTACTTGGCGGAGGGTCGGGACGGTGCGGAGGTGTTGGGGCGGGACCAGCAGCTCCTGCTGCAAACGAGCGATGATGGGGCACGTGAGTCGAAAGGTTGAAGCGCCAGGTCAGATCCTCCCTCTGTACGAGAATAGGGCAGATGCTGAGCGAGAACTTACGAAAATCATACGCGAGTATCACACAACAGAATCTTCGCTGGCAGTGTCCGTTATCATTCTGGAGGATTCTGAGGCGCCACGTCGCTATTTTGGATGATCTGGCGCAGAGCTGGCAATTTACGTAAAACATATCGTCGCGGGCGCCCCCACCTGCCTTGGTTGGCTTCTCGTGGCACCTCGTTCTCTTCCACAATTGGACCTTGTAGTGTATGATGTCAGAGCAGCAAGGCACCTACGCGCAGCCATTGCAACCGCAGATAGAATATAGGTGAGGGATGGGAATACAAATGAACCAGCAGCTGGAAGAAACCACCTGTCATGAGCAGCAGTCCCTTGTGGAGGAGTGCGGTCGTACGCAGTGTAGTGGTGTCCGGCACCCCTGTAGTCTGTGCTTGATGGCGCTTGTGAGTCATTCAATTTAAAAGCAGGAGGCCTTTCTCTTCGCGTGCGCAATCACCACGACGGGTAAGGGTAAAAATTGGGTGCCATCGGCAAGGAGTGAACCGGCAGCATCAAGCAGCAATGACACAGATGCAGTGCGCAACGATGTGCACTGCCCTACACATGTCGGATGATGCCGACTGAAAAGGCAGGCAATGGTTTCGGAGCACAGTGGCACTTTGCAGCGATGCCGAGGTGTCGCCAGTAGTGGCCGGACGCTGCGCAACGCCGACTCTTCAAGACGCGGGCGCCCATGACAGCACACCTCGTTTACAATAATACACAGCCGTGGCTGACTTACGCCGCGCCCTGGCTGTGGGCTGCCACTGGAGGCTGCGGGTCTAAACAACTACAGCGGGGTCGGGGAGACGGGGGTCGAGCGTGCGGCCGGTCAATGGGTTCGGGGGTCGTCCCAGGTGGACCGGCCGTCCGGGGCGATGTAGTAGATGCGGCCATAGGGGTCCCGGTTCCAGAGCCAGCCGTCCGGCAGCCGCACCTCCTGGGCCGCGCCTGCCGGGGCAGCGGAGGCACCGGCGGCGGCACCCGCCGGCGCGGGGCTGGGCGGCGGCGTGTAGGTGCTGCGGCCGTACGGGTCGATGTAGTACACGTTGCCGTTGGCGTCGCGCGCCCAGGCCCACCCAAACGGCAGCTCGCCCGGGGCGGCCGCGGCGGGCTTTGGCTTCTCCGAGGCAGGGGGCGACGGCTGCGGGCGTTCCTTCTTCGGAGGCTCGGAGTGGAAGGACTGCTGTGCGCCAAAAGCGCCGGCCATCTCCTGCGGGGTGGGATCCTTGGGTACACCCTGCACCGCAGGCCCCGCCGCACCTCAGGGCCTCCGCAACACAAACCCTACCTGAATCTTTGAAGCCCTAACTTGTGACAGGAAAGCAAAAAAAATAAATGTACATCCCAGGGTATTGTCATTAAAACCCTAGTTCACCAAAACCCTAGCTCACCATGTCAACCGATGTTCAGCGAAATAGCTTGATTTGCGCAATGTATATCCGTATCCAGTCTTTGTACTGCGCTATGCCACGCTTGACGCTCTCTCAAAGAAGGACAGATATGTTCCAATCTGGAAATATATCAGGAAAGACCACCGTGCCCCCTGTGTTGCTCCCCCCCCCCCCCCCCCCCCTCCCCAACTGAATAGACTCTCGAAACCCCAAACTGTAGTCACCCAAAATCGGCGCTTCTGCAGACGGCCCTAAAAGCAATAGATCCCTGTCACTCCACTTCCCAGACTCCCGACCCCATACGTGCGCCTGAATACCGGCAACGACAACGCCGTGGTGCGCCCACCTCTGCGTGGCCCTCCTTCTCCGCCTGCGCGGCCGCCACGCGGCGGTACATCTTGCCGACCGCCTCCACCGCGAGCGCGCGCCGCTGCCGCTTGGCCTTGGGCAGCGTGCCGTCGTCCAGCACCTGCTCCAGCACCTTGTACACCGTGTCCATGATCTCCATCTTGCCCATGTTCCACACGGTGCGCATGCCAACCGCCGCCACCTTGGCGCGCAGCTCCTCGTTGGCGCCGTCCTTGTCCAGCGCCGCCGCCGCGGACTGCGTCGCCACCACGCTGCTGCCGAAGCTCCACGCGCGGCCCAGCTTCTCGCCGAACTTGCGCGCCTCGGTGCCCAGGCGCTCGAGGCCCAGGAAGCGGTTGGCTCGCCCGCTGCCCTCGCTCTCGTACAGCTTGCCCACGTACTCCAGCAGCGAGGCGCCGCCCGGGAAGTCCGCCATCCGCCGCGCCTCCTCCGCCAGCCCCTCGGCCCACTCGCCCGCCTTGAGCCCCTTCTCCCCCTCCACAAACGGCGTCACGCGCTCCACCAGGCTGCCCGCCAGGATGCCGATGCGCTGCAGCGAGTGGTACTGCGCGTACTCCTTGCGCTCCTGCTGCGTGGCTAGCGTCTGCAGGTGCTCTACCAGGCTGCTGTCGAAGATGGACAGGTCGCCAAAGACGGTCTTGAAGCGGTCGCCGCCAAACATCTCGCGAAGCATCGCCTGGACAGTCGCCGCGCTCGCCTCGTGGCTGCCGTCAGGCGACAGGCCCGTCTTGCCCTGCTTGTCGTATATCTTGCGCTTGTCGGGGTCGCTCAGCACCGCGTACGCCTCGCCCACCTGCTTGAACATCTGCATGGCGAGCAGGATCGGGCAAGGAGAGGTGAGGGGGGTCAGCACGGCCACTGTAGCCGTTCATGGCGTGCGGACACCTGTGCCCTTGGTGTTCCTTCACATGCCCGCAAAATCACATCGCGGACAGCTGGCATGTGATGTGTTGGCATCTAGTGTGCATCTGGAGACAATGCTGCTGCTCGGCAGTCATGACAATGCGATGATTGGAAGGCCATGCTCTCCCTCCCTCTGCCGCCCGCTTGCCATGTCGACGCAGACATCCGTATACACCATGTGTCTCTGCAACAAGGCTTGATAAACACGGCCTAAGCTGTGCCTATTTCCCAACTGCTCATCCAACAACAGCTACAGGTGCGCGATGGAACAGGCCCCACCTCCTCCGCCTCCGGCGCGCTGTTCTTGTCGGGATGGTACTTCATAGCCATCTGTGGACCGGCAGCCGTGGCAGGGCGGGGCGGGGGGGGGTTCAGTGGGGGTATTCAGGGGCCGGCTCGACCTGGGCTGGAGCTCAGCGGGTGTGCCTCGCCGGGCGGAGAGGGGAAAGGGGCGGGGGCGGAGGCGGAGGCGGGGCGCCGGACTCACCTTGCGGTACGCCTTCTTAATCGCGGCGGCGTCCGCCTCGGGCGCCAGCCCCAGCGTGTCATAGTACTGCAGATAGCGGTGTCGTCAGGGCTCAACATCGGGAGACGTTCAGCGGGAGGGGGAATAAAGCAAGGCCGCTAGAAGCCGCCCACCGTGTTCCCTCCCTTGTATTGAGCCTCCCGCCGAGCACGACACCCCCGCTCGTTCTTTATTTATTTCCCTGTTATTTTTATGTGTTTCCTCCGCCACAACGTACCTCCGTTTCCTTCACCATCCTGCTCCCCGGCGGCTCGCAGCTCCGGCGGTGGTGTGCTAGCAGATGCCGCCCCTCCGTAGTCCGACCGTCCTGTACGCGGGACGTCAGTACCGGTACCGTTCCGTGAAAAGCGAGACGCTGGGGCGGTATGTGTCGCTGTCGCGTGCTGGGCGAGTTGACACTGGCTAGATCAGATGATGACTGGCCGACGGGTGCCATCTCCGTCATCGGCAACAGTATCCCCAACAGTAGGGGCAACAGTGATGGGGATACCAGCATCATCGCCGCGACGACGATAGTCGCTATGTGATGCGCCGGCAAGCGGCGGCTTCTGCCAGGCTGGCATCGAGAATACATACGGCAGGATCCAGTATTCGATGCGACTAAACAACAAACAAATCAAGTGAAGACTTGCTTGGCCGAAAACTTGCGCAGGCTTATTTACATAGTTAAGAGCCGAAAACGTAGCGACTACATGCTGTAATCCTATTCAGCGGGGGCGCTACCGTGTGTAACCCAGCGTTTCAAAGTTGAGTCTGGTTTTGCCAAAACGATCGCGCAGGCTGATTTACACCATCAAGAGCCGAAATTGGCAGGATGGTTTAGCGAAAGCGTGGAGGGAAACCGGAGTCAGGGGGGGCGCTGCGTGGAACGCAGCGAAAGCTGGAAGATGGCAGGCTCAGCTGTTCTAGCTGCTTTTATATCTACTCGTGCTGCACCCAAAAGGGGCGCAACAACAGATGCCTAGTTCCCGTACCACTGAGCAGCACTTGTAGCTGAAAAGCGGTTAGGTCAAGGGAGGAAACCCCATAAACTAGTTCAAAACATTTCAAAGTTGAGTCTGGTTTTGCCAGTCATGAGCGAACGGAGAGAGCGGTGGATTGACGGAGAAGAGGTAGCGCCAAGTCATGAAGGAGGCACTGGGAAGGCCACCGCTGCGGAGTTCTGTTGGACTTGGAAGTGGCGTAGGGGGGCGATGTATCCAAAGAAGAACCATACATGCGCCAGGTGAAGGAAGAACGTTGGGGTCGATGTAGTCCAGAACGACGTCAGAGTTAGTGGCCCAGCCGCCTTGGTAGCGAATGTGGGACAATGGCACACCGATGGCGTTCGCTGCAGAGGCTGCGCCTTTGCGAAGACTGTGCGAGGTCCAGGAGGTGCCAGCAGGGGGGGGCAGCGTTGACCAGACGGATGGTTGTGGACAGCCAGTCTGACATTGTAGCCGCAGTCCAAGGTTTTGACTGCTCATCCGAACTGACAGCCCAGAAGTTTGACACAGCCAAGCCAACAGAAACCAGGGGGACTGATTGGACGTGGTCGAGGAAGTGGTGCAGGAGACGGGCCACTCGGGGGTGCTCTGACACCGGGAGGAGAAGTACGCGTAGGTCGTCGGGTCCCCGTCGACCAGCGCGACCCTTCTCTCGGTACACTTGCAGGGTGATGTTGTAGTCGTCGACATGCACGTCTCGCACTCGACAGGACACGCCAGTAAGGCCCTTGGCAAAGAACATAAAGTTGACAACCGAGGCCAGGAGGGCTCGGAAGTCGTGGTGGTACTCTGGGTAGGGAGCAGACACAATCAGCTCGGCTTTTGTGACGAAGCGGTAAGCTACATCCGCAGGCAGAGGGACACGCAAAGGGGCAGCGTCCAGTCGGCGCTGACGCAGCATTAGCCCACGCCTTGCTGAAGTTAGGTGTAGGCTGTCCTTGGCGATTGGGTCGAGGTTGTGCAGCTCGAAGAACGTGTTGATTGCAGACAAGTAAGGTTGCAGCGACTTAGCTGCGATGTGCCCCCGCTCGCCGATCCAGGCAACATACCGAACGACAGTAGCAGTAGTCGCCTCCAGCGGGCTGATGTTCTCGGAGTCGTGGCAGAACTCAGCGAACTGAGACAGCCGGCCGGCCTAGCTCGTGTCTGAGCGCTGAGGGAGCTGGAGAGTAGGTCGAGCGTCCGCTGGCCCAGCTCGTCTGAGCCGAACGCGTCCCGCAGCCGAGATCGCAATGAAGCAGCCCAGGGAGCGACAGGTTCGGGCTCGTCAATCACGTAAGTGCGTCGTTTTACTGACAGAGTTCCACCGGTACGACTACTGTTCGCAAAGTACTCGGCAGCAGCAGCTAGGTTCCCGGCGGTTGGCCGGTAGCTGCTGGACGGGTTTGCAGTAGCATCGGTACGGGTTTTCGGGGCTAGGTTCAGGTAAGAGGGCCGCCCCGCGCGCCCTTCGCGCTCGTAGCGCCTGTCACGCGCGTAACGTACCCGCGCGAAACTTGGTCGTTGCGAACCAGTTGTAACACGTAGTGTAACAACCGACGGACGCAATGATGGAATGGTGCGGGAGGCGGTTATTAGTTGAGCCGCCATGTGCAGGTGTGCGGATGGTTGAGCCGCACTCGGTTGTAGCTGTAAGAAGCGCCGCACCGAGGAAGGTCTAAAGGAAGTCTGTAAGGTGGGGGGATCAGGTCCTGACACGGGGCGCTCATCTCGCCGTTGAGCTGCAAGGGTGCGTCTTGCGGCGGTCATCGAAAGGTGGCCTCGCAAAGCTCCAGCAGCTCCGACGAAAGGCGCCCCACGCCGTCACTCGTGCTCACCTTCGCGGCTACGCCCGCGTCCACCGCCACGTCCTCGCCCACGCCCGCGACATGCAGCTGCAGCCGCCACTCGAGCAGTAGCGGTCGCTTTCGCGCTGCTGGCAACTGTCGCCTCGAAGACACGGCGCTCGTAGTCCCGCATGAGGTCCCCAAAAATCGCGGAACCCATATGCTCCGAAGCAGGCTGAAAACGCTGGGCTCGCAGCACGTCCAGAACACCTTGGTCACCGTGCACACGCTTGATCTCATTTAGCCTCCGCAGGAAGGCCAAACGAAACCGAAACGCTTTGTCGATGGCCTCGGCGTGGTTCCGAGCTCTCGCGAGGTAGGGGGTGAAGTCCTGGTTGGTGGCAGGGACGTAGGGCAGCAGCTCGTCGAGAGCCACGAAAAGCGCGGCCATGTGGGGCCCGAAACACGACATCCACAAATACTCCTCCTGGGCCGGCAGACGCCGGTCATCCTGCTTGAGGTACTCGTTCGTTAGGTCGGTGCTCAGGGGAAAGATTCCAGGCACTCGGCTGACCGGTCGAACGGCCTCGTAACCAGACTCTGCTCTCTGCAGTAGTTCTGGCACCGCGAGGTAGTCATCCCCGGCTCTCACGGATTTTGCTCCGACACGGCCGCTCTGGGCTAGCTCTAGCAAGTCGGGGCGCTATGCGGCTCCCCCGCTGCCTGTCGGCTGTCCCGCGATGCGCTGCCCGAAGCCGGAGGCATGTGCCCCTTCTCCATCAACAACGCGCTCACGAGCCGTCAATTGAGCTACAGCTGTAGCCAGTGCCCGCACATCTGCTTGCAGCGACTTCAGCGTCGGCTCAGCGACGGGTTCTTCTCCATCTGACATGGTAATAAACGCACGGACGTACGGACGAGAATATCACACTCGGATGGCAAGCCGGGTGTGGTCGTGAACAACCTGGGGTGACCTTGCTCGCAACTGGTTACGAGACAGTTTTTACATCGCTGCGTGGAACGCAGCGAAAGCTGGAAGATGGCAGGCTCAGCTGTTCTAGCTGCTTTTATATCTACTCGTGCTGCACCCAAAAGGGGCGCAACAACAGATGCCTAGTTCCCGTACCACTGAGCAGCACTTGTAGCTGAAAAGCGGTTAGGTCAAGGGAGGAAACCCCATAAACTAGTTTAAAACAAAAGTGAAAGATGGCAGGAGGCTCAGCAGCTGTTACACGGCTGGTTTTATGTCCTCTACCCGTGCTGCAAACAAACGCGGGTTGAGCGACGGGTGAACTAGCAACCCGTACCACTTAGCAGCTCATGTAGCCGGAAAAGCGGTTAGGAAAGGAGGAAACCAGAGTTAAGCTGAAGGGCATGCAGTTCAGGGTACTTCAGGATGAAGTCTCAACTTCAGCTCAATTCAGTTCAGCCTGAATACCTCCCGGAAATGGCCCAAACACCCCCTACCTGAAGTCCCTGTAGAAATACGAGTTTTAAATAAGTGTGGGGCCCTGCTGTAGGACTGACTACCTCTAACTAACTCTGAATAGTCCGAATCCGTAGAAAATGTTTCCTGCCGCCCATTAGGGTGTCCGACGTGGCGTAGCCGTATATGGCCCATACGTGTGGCGGATAGTATTAAATAGCCCCCTATCAGTGGAGTAGCCAGTGTTGATGCGATAATTTGCAATACATCATGTACTGACGGTGGAAACGATTTGCCTTCGTATATTAATGTGTTATGATGGGTAGTTTGGTATTTCTTATCCTTGACGCTAGCTATTGCTTGACCATCATGCTCCCCCGCTGGCGGCTGCCGGACGCCATGATGTTGGAATGACAACCGCAACGCACATGCATCACACACTGCCACACCACTTTCGTCTCACCAAATCATAATTTATTACACTCTTCCCCCACGATGCCAACGAGTGTAGATGCTGCGGATCAAGCTGCCGAGCATGCAGTGAACGCCGGCGAGGGTGGCGTTTCCGGATTCATCGGAAGGGGCTCAGCAGACGACCGCCAGCAGCGTCTTAAAGGCGGCATTTACCCGTGCCGCCGCCCGTGCCCATGCTAACCCTTGTAGCGTTGGTTACTCGTCCAAGTTCCCTACCGCGCCTATTCAGCCCGTGTCGTATACCGGCGGTTCCGCCGTGGGTGTCACACACGTAACTACCTGCTCAACCGCACAAGAATTGCCACAGCTCTGCGCCGCTGTTGGTGTGTGTGTGTGTGTGTGTGTGTGTGGAGGGGGGGGGGGGTCTTCAGGCTTGAAATCGGTCTGGTATACTACATGCATACCGTAACCAAAATAAACATACTTCAGCCTGAATTTAGGGCCTAAATGTAGCCTGAAGTCTGTTCAGCTGAATTCGGCTGAATTCAGTTCAGCATGAACTGAATACCCGAACTGAATACTTTCCGTAACTGGATCGCTACCAAAACGGCCATCGTAGAGACGCTGCAAGAGTTTCACAGGTGCCAGTTCTGTCCCGGGGGCGGAAAAAACCTGCAAGGGGTACTTCCGCGCAACCTTGGAGGAAACCCCGTGAAGTAGTCGTTTAGATCAAATCGAGGTCTACTCACAGCGCGCGCGCGGGCGGGGTTTTTGGTACCCGTACTCGTAAACGGGCCACACGTGCACGTGTGTGCGAGGGTGATCCACGAACGTAATGTGCAGCTTCAGCAGCGGCGGGATGGCGGACGAATCTGCGCCGTCTGATGAGGCAACGAGCACGCTCTCGAGCCGCCACAAAGCTCAAGACCCCGAGGAAATCTTGCGAGTAAGGCCTCCTGCCGAGCCCGGATGGTGCAACGAGTGCCCCGCGACGATGAGAGGGCTCCCCGATCCACGGCCATACATACGACACCGCGCATAGTGCGGCGGCGGATTCGGAGTGTGATGATGATGTCGAGGATGATGCTTCCAGCGATGCTGATGATGATGCGCTGGGTGACTAAGCCGCTTCCTGCCGCAAGCGGCCTCATGTGTGCGCGTAGGCACTTGGGCGGCCGCGCCTACTTTCCAATTGAGAGCCGGCCATGAATACATGTGTAACAATGTGTCACCGCAATTGGTTTCGGAGCAATCATCTGCATATTATTCATGTCCTCACTTCATGCCTTTTGGCTGCATGACAAACATGATGGTTTCGGAGCTTGTCTATGTTATGGAACTTTACTCTTGCATTGCTTTTATTACCATCCATGCTTTGCTGCATGCTAGCTTTGATCATAGTTTACATGAAAATAGCAATGGCAATGTTATGGTTTCAAAGGATGATAGACCATTTCTATTACAGACTTAGTTAGCCATACTAACACCACAGCGCGGCCGCCCCACGTTAGTTACTTGGCAATACAGTGCCAAGTTATTTCCGTGATCATCATCTGTACCAAGTTGTGTCCATGATCATCACGTTGACCCATCCATGCTAGCCCGGGGGCAAGACGTCGCTCGGCACTTAGATTATTTTGTGGCGTGTGTCTGGTCCCCTGAAAACAAGGGTTTTGAGGCCAACATTGCTTAACACCGCAACCATGAAACTTTTGGCTAACCTAACATTTATTTTGAATCAATGTTGGCACACCCCCTTGCTCACCTCACCCAATGTGCCGAAGACCGTGCAGATGTACTCCAACATATCCAAGATGTCCCAAAGAGGGTCTTTCTGTCCCGGCTCCGTGTTGTGCCACGCCGCATCCCGCACTCCCAACTCCCGTTGTAGGTCGCCCAGCAAGGAGCGCTCAAACCGATCCACAGCCGTGACCCGGGCCACCGCAGTTTACTTGATGACCCCGTACCGCAAAGTCTTGAACCCCAACATCGTGGACTTCAAACTCCGGGGATCGTAGATCCCGGTCACGACGTTGACCGCCGGGAGGGAGAGCTTTGCGTCCGACACCAGGTCATTCTTGAGTTCAGTCTTGGGTACGGTGTTGCCGAGAGGCACTACAACGATACCCAAGTCGTGAACACAATGATCGCGGAAGGCGTATGCAATAGCATCGTGTTGTACACGCCAGTGAGCGTCTCCATGTGCCGCCGGGAGGTTCAGGAGCTCGTGGCCATAGAGGTCGACAGTACGGGTTTGTGCTTTGTCGAGGGCAAAATGATCTTGCTCCCAACCACCGGGGGCATGCATCGGCTAGGTAGGAAGAAGTACGCGGCAGCGACCTCCCACAGCTCATGCGGAGTCATGACAGTCCGTGCGGTGGGGATGGCCACCATCCACATGCCCGACGCCGCGTCGAGCTGGCCGAACAAGATCCGTCCCTACATGTGACAAGGAGAGCCTCGAGATCACATCTTTATTACATGGGCAGTCACGAGGGCGGCATGCCGTTCCACCAACCCCGAGCCGTGGAGCTCATTCCCATACTGGCTCTATAATTATCCTACGATTTCACATAGCTAGGAACGGCCTAACCCATGTAGCTCGCCCTTCCTTGGGGAGCTCACTACATGCACCCTCTCAGGTGGTGAGGGACTATATATAGGTGGTGACCCGTTGCACCGGCTCCCGTCTAGTCCATGAACCCCCCCCCCCCCCCCCCCCCCCCCCCCCGCCCCCCCGAGCATGTTGCGTGTCATAGCCAGGCACGGCTCTACACTCGGCCGTAGGTGGAGGGGCTTGGCTGCGTGTGGCCCGATCCTGGGGTGGTGTTGGTATTGCTGTGATTGCAAACATATTGTTGCAGGTAGCATGGGTACAGGAACGAGTTTCTGAGGGGGCACTACCCGTACGACTCCTCGCTACGACCGGTACTACTACTGGGGCCCGTTTATTCAACTGCTCGCTACCGTGTCTGATCGCAGTAGCACGCCGTGTGCTGCGTGATGATAATAATGCATCCGTATCGTCGACGTAATCTTATCTGTCTTTATCGGTCCGAATTCCCGTGACTTCACCTAATCTCAGAAAAATGAGTACTTTTCTTTATATCATGCACTATATATAGGAAAATGTCATTATTAGTGCTATCTAAAATCTATTCGTAATACGACTAAGGAGTCAGATTTGATTAGATTCAATTACTTGTTTTGGGTACTCCCGCCCCCCCCCCTTGTTTTTTTGGCCCCTTTTGAAAAGCTCCTTTGTCCTCAGGTACTACAAAGTACTGCCAATTCCATGTTTTGAGGCACCTGGCGCAACAGCTACAACAACAGCAACAACACCCATCCAGCAGCAACACCTAGCAGCAATGGTGCATGCAGCAGAGCAGCAAATTGCAGCAAATATAGTGTGTGGAAATAGCTGACAAGATTATTGGTTGCTACACTTCTGACCCTCATGGCCTCACGGCAAACCATCCAGCTGATTGTTGACTGCTGGGTGTGCGCTGCTCACGATGTAATATCAAGATGCTGCATACTGCATGGTAGTGGAACGCCTCACAGCTGGCCGCTTGTGGATGCTCCGCGGCGCCCTGGTGGCCCGCCGGCTGCGCTGCTGCTGTGCTGTATTATTACGCGGCTGCGCTTGCGCTGGCTCCCCCGCCTGCGCTGCAGCTGCCTGCTCCTTGCGTGCCGCTGCCTGCTCGTCACGAGCAACACTCTTGTTGGCAGCAGCAACTCGCTCCGCGCCCATCCTCTTCCTAGCACGCACAAGCGGCTTGGCTCCTTGCCCCGGGCACTCGCCGCACACAGGCAGCACAGTCCGCCACTCTGCCTGCAGGGAAGTGGACATCACACCCTGGCCAGACGTGCCAGCGTAATATGCACACAGGTTAGCGTCAAACCAGGCAGCTGTCTTGCGCTGCTGCGAGTAGTACTTAAACTCATCCATAGGAGTGGTGCAGATCATGTTGACGCGGGTGATTAAGCTGCCATAGTAGATGTTGTCCCGGTCCAACGGTTGTGCCGCACAAATGTAGATAGGGCACTCAGTGGCACCATCCATCTGCTGCTTGGCAAACTCCTGCGCGCGGCAACCTCATGTGGGTTCGGCTGGCTGAACTCGTCAGCACCCTCCTGGCGGTACGGTGCCGGCTCCATCCTCTGCAGCGCAAACAGCAATGCAATCAGCAACTGCATCGCGGCCTTCTGCAGTCCTTGCAGTGACCAGTGGTAATCCTTACTGGTACTCGCTACTGCTCGATACTCGTAATGTTGGTACTGCTGGTGTGAATTACAAAAAGGGCAGTTCCCCAGAACTGCTGGTACTGGTACTGGTACTCGCTACTCGCTGCTCGTATTAATGGAAAAAAACTCTGGTACTTCAAAGCGTCATTCATGACATTCTTGGCCTTCAGGGTCGCAGGCTGTACCTCGGTGCTAGCCATGGTGTCGACATGCACTCCTCATGCAGCATTGTCCCCCCGTCGGCGATCTGCAGGTTCCTGCGCTTCTGCCGCTTCATGAACGATGCCTGGTGCTCCATGGTGTATTCCAGCTTGGCAGTCTTCTCGGTGAATGGTAGGTAGTGCTGGCCACCAGCATCATCAACATCACCAGGGATGGGCAGAGGGACCTGAAAATGCTGTACTATCTCTGTGTATGCAGCAGCTGGCATGACCAGCGGCTCCCACCGTCATGTCATCCCGACACGCTCGACAGTTGCAGGGACTCTGACCAAAGGCAGCTTGAAGAACTGCCGCATGTATGCCCCCCCGGGAGTGGTAGTCCATGACCTTCTTCAGCGCAAAATGCTTGTCCATGGCGCCAGCTAGCAGCGATCTCCAGCTTGTTCAAAGTTGGGTCTCTGGTCCGCAAAATCTCGGGCCCACCAGCTACCTCGTAGACCGTTGCATGTGAATGGGCCTCGCCACACCTTACCAGTCTACCAAACAATTCTGATATTTTTGGCCATGATGCTCTCGTCAACGGTTGCCACAAATTTCGAAGTAAGTGTGTTGAGTCTAGCCAGCACTTGAGCGCCGAGGTTGTGGGCCGGTAACGCGTTCCTGCTGATGATAGGGTGCGTGCGACAAATTGTGCGGCGGCATAGCTGGCGCAATGCCGTCGCTGCGAGCGGATCCCGACTGACGGCAGGTAATACGGATAGTTTGGTAACATACGGTATCTTCGCGGTGACGTGTGCAGTTCTTTAAGCAGTGTTACACTGAAAAGGACTTAATATTTTTGGAAAAGAAATCCCCCCCCCTTTTTTTGGGGGGGGGGGGGGGGACCGCTACCTCAAACGACTAATCAAATCTGACTCGCCTGAGATGTATCTCTGAGTTGTCATTCAAGAAAAGGCAAATCATCAATACATTATGTATTCTTCTTTATTCTAATTGCCTGACCTGTATCCTAATAGACTGGTGGGTTGTTCTGTGCCATGGATATAGCACGCTGTGTGTCGCAAAGTATCACCAGACGAGTGTGTGAGCACATGTGCCAAGTGATGGTGGGCGATCATGATACGCGAATAGGGTGATTTTCTCATCGCCCTTTAAGGCAGCTGGGGACTGAACATTCACGGCGGATCCGAGCTGAGTGAGTCCCGACGAGTGGCGCAGCATAGTGAGGGCTGGGTGTCGAGATGCCTGGAAGGCATATAGAACCCAACGCAAAGCGAGGCGGGAACCTTTTCTTTCACACGAAGATGTGTGGGTCAGTTTTCTTTCAAGAAAAGGCAATCATCAATACATTATGTATTCTTTTTTATTCTAATGGCCCGACCTGCATCCTAATATACTGTTGGGTTGTTCTGTGTCATGGATATAGCACATTGTGTGTCGCAAATTATCCCCAGACGAGTGTGTGAGCAAATGTGCCGGGTGATGGTGGGCGATCATGATATGCGAATCGGGTTATTTTCTCATCGCCCTTTCAAGCAGCTGGGGACTGCACATCTATGGCGGATCCGAGCTGAGTGAGTCTCGACAAGTGGCGCAGCATAGTGAGGGCTGGGAGTCGAGATGCCTGGAAGGCATGTAGAACCCAGCGCAGTCTGATATTCGGAGTGATGCATAGCCGCTACATCGATGTAAATCAGAGCAGGCGGTACACGCGATGCGCCACATCGAGTGGTGCATCGAGAACGACCGTGCCGTCCCCGTATTCTTTCCCGGGCTGTTTACGCATGTCCATCGTCAGCGCTACGCCGCCGCGGAATTGACCTTCCATGCTGCAACCAGCTCAAAGCAAACGGTGACGTGGCAGTGCGAGCCTTGCCCGTATGAAGTCAGATGGCACAGTGCGGATGTCTGATGTTGCCTGGACGACTGGGACGTGTTGGGTTGCGGCTGTCGGAGCGGCAAGAATGCCCTTCGGCTGATCCAGTGTCTGCGTGGGTACGCAAGCATTGGCACCAGCGAGGCTATCTGCGCCCGCTCTCGGCCGTGGCCGCGAGTGTTCTTGCCTACGTGGCTTACACCAATCACAAGCAGGTTCCGGCCGCAGCCGCCCAGCATGGCCGCAGCAGGCAGGCCGGCGAGTGCCCCCCGGGACACCGCTCACAGGTGGAAGCGGCGGCGGCTGGTGTCCATGTCGGTCTTGTGGAGCCACTCGTACTCGCCGTGCTTGGAGTCAAAGGTGCCCTTCTGCAGGCTCTGCAGCCGCAGCGTGAAGCGCGGGCCCAGCTCCTGCAGCCGCGCTTTGACGACGTTCTCCTTCTCCACCTTGGGCTTCTTGCCCTTGCCCATCTGGGTCACCGTGCGCTGCTCCTTCTCCTCAAAGATGTAACGGTGGTGCCTGCCAGCGGCCGGCCAGCCGTGAGTGGCGCCGCCCCGCTGAGGCCATTACCTACTGGAGACGCTGTGGCGGCACCGCTTCACCGCATGCCTCCTACGAACCGCATACAACGGCGCTGGATCGCGGCTGCTGGTGTTCTAGTCCCCGTCTTCAATGGCAAAACGAAGCTGTGCCTAGATTGAATCCCCAAGCCATGGACCTGTTGAGGCCGACCCTTTGGTGCACTAATACACTCGACAGCACACTTGCCTTACCGCACTCACCCCCCCCCCCCCCCTCCCAATGACATTAGTATATATGTATGGGTATGTGCGCAGGAAGAGGTCGCTGGAGGTTCGGACCTGAAAAAGATGAAGTCGCGCTGGTTGTGGAAGGTGACGGCGCGGCGGCCGCGGAACGTGGGGTCCTGGCAGAACAGCGACGCGAAGAGGCGGCCGATGCGGTGGCCGATGCGCGTGTTGAAGTTGTTGAGGATGAGCTCGGGCTTGTGGCTCGTGGCGCGCCCGCAGTTGGGGATGTCCTCGCTGAGCTTGAGGTTGGACAGCCGGAAGTGCGCGGTCGGCCCGTCGGGCAGGTGCACCACCAGCATGCCATTGATCTGCGCATGCAGGGGGGTTTGCGGTCCCTTAGCCCTAATGATTAACCTCTGATTAGGGCATTGAAACCCTTACATTAACGACATACCCCGAGAACTTCAAACCTCACACTGTACACATCAAAGCACGTCTTTATATTATTCGAGCATTTGTGCAAACTCACCGGTATGCGAATAATTATGTAGTCGTCTGACCATGATGCAAACCCCATAACCCAAAGCCCTAAATCCTAGTGCCCTCCCGCCCTTCCCTTCTGCCGGCCACACCCTCCTCGGAGTGCGTGTGCCCCAATCCTCTGCCTGAAGCTGCTTACCGGGGATACACGCAGACGGTTGGGCACACGGAGAAGGGGGGGGGAGGGGGAGCTCAGCGCAGCGCGCCTTTTTGCGGTTCTCGTTCAGCACCACTACGTCGCTGTAGTCGCGGTTCGAGGCAAACTTCACGATCTGCTTCACTTGGTAGCCGCCGCGCTTGTAGTACTCCGCCAGGGGGAAGGTCAGCTGCACCGGGGCGTCCGATACAAGTGGGGGGAGGGGGGGGGGGGGGGGGGGGGGGGGGGGGGGGTCAGCAGGCGACATCCAGCGCCCTAGGGAGTGCCACACTGGTGCCGCCTTGATAGCACCGCGGGACGTGCCGGCAAAGGGGCGAAGGGGCAGTGGGGTACTTGATGAGCCGGGATAGGGGGGGGGGGGGGGGGGGGGGGGGGGGGGACTCACCAGCAGCTCCGACAGGAACTTGAACATGACCTTGGACGGCTTGTAGCAGGTCGTGAGCAGCACCTTGGGCGGGCGGTCGCAGTTGAAGTGCGCTGCGAGGCAGGTGAGGTGAGGGAGGGGGGTGAGCGGCCGATGGAGGGGGGTTGGCGGGTGGGGTGGGCGTCCCGGCCAGTGCGCGCACCCGCAAACTCATCCTGCGCCTCGTCCGCCGCCACCTCGTCGTCCTCCGGCTGCACCATCGTCTCATCCTTCTCCCGCGTGTTCTCCAGAGTCTGCAGTGGCGGCATCAGACCGAAGCTGAGTCGCCGGCCCCAGCGGCCGCACCTGCCCCATTGATGACAGCTGCCAGCTGCCCATGACAGTGGCCAATAGGGGAGGTGTTGGAGTGGTGGTAGGGGGGGGGAGGGGGCAAGGTGGCGCACCCGAGGTATCTGCTTGGCCGGCGCCTCCTCCCCCCGCTCCTCCGCCTCCACTGCCTCCTTCTGCCGCTTCTCCCGCGCGGCGCGCTTCTCCTTCTGCAAACCCGGATGCGAGATAGCCATAACTTGAGAGCCATTACGACACCGACATTGTTCGGCCGCCTGTGGGAACATAACTGCCCACAGGGCCGCAAGCTGTGTATCTGTGCGGTCAAGTGTGTGCGCTCGCATCCACCCACCTGTTTCTGTTTCTTCAGCTTGGCGTACAGCTCGCTGCGGACCATCTTGTTCCCGATGCGCGAGGTCATGGCCCCCACGGTGGCGCCGCTGCCGGAGGGCCCCGCGTCGTCGTCGCTATCGCTGCCTGCTGCCGCCCGCCGCCGCTTGCCGCCCGGCGTCGACGATCCGTCGGCCACCGAGCCGCTCCCCGACTTGCGCTTTACTGCTTTGCCGCCCGCCATTCTGCCAGCGCAAGGCGCCCCGCTACCAGGTGCAATCAGCCGAATAGGTACCAGGCGGAGGTACGATTTCTCCACTCTCCGCGGCGGGGGTTGGGGTCGTCAGGTCTCGGAGGCGAGGCTGTTGGTAGCTAACTGTGCAAGGCGGAATCTCGCGGCGCGTCGGCCGACTGATGACCCGCCGGCGGCCGCCGAAGACGTGGCGGCGGGGTCCCGACACGCCCCTGACAGAAAAGCCCTAGCTCGATAAAACCCTAGTCTGTGTTCTACGAGCGATTCTCGTTCTTTCGTACCGGTATGTATCCATATATTAATGAATACAGGCATGTTTCATATATTAGATATTTACACACATATATGTATGTATGTACCTACATGTAAAAGTCGATCCACAAATATATATGTATATATATATATATATTTACATATATATATATATATATATATGTTTCTCAAATAGAT
>VCJN01003149.1:0-15325 GCA_006384855.1 Tetraselmis striata
GCAGACCACTATCCGGCAAACAGGGGGCTGTGCGCATCGCGATGTCTCTCACATCCCTTTGGGGCTGATCTTCGCGGCGCAAACCCGCCGCATCCGCATGTGCATCGAAGATGACCCCACCTCCCCCGGCTCCTACAGCATGAGCCCTCCTGCCCTACCCCGCCCTTGACAGCGAGTGGCCAACCATCCCGTCGCCTTGCCTGGCTGCTCGGCGCCAGCACTGAGGTGGCACATGCCTTCACTTCGTGGACATCTCCCTGGACGCCCACGGAGGCGAACACACGTTGCCACATCCTTGTCCGAACAGCACAGATACCGAATGTGCCCACTTCATCTGAACGGGTTGGACCGCCGTCGACCCCGCCCGCGCAACCCCAAAACCAACTGAGCGCCAGCCTACTCCGGCCGGGCGCCGGCCCCTGGCCACCGGCGTCCCACGAGGTCGGGGGTGGGGCAGCGCCACAGATCCCCAGCATTGGCCAAGGCCGCGGCCCATGGCGGAAACCACTTTCCGCAACACCACCCAACCCAGCCGCCCGGTCATCAGCCCCAGAGTGACCGCAGGCGGTGGGGAATCCCCCGGCAGAGACGGCATCCTCACACCCAGAGTGGAACGGGTCGCGCACAAGCGCACTCCCACCTCTACCCCCCCCCCCCCCCCCCCCCCCAATCGCTCACTCCCACCCCCATAGGGTCCGTCCCCCGAGGCCAAAACACGTCTCCCAACCGACCTCACAAGCCGCGACACCTCCCCGGAAGCAGACCACCGAAAACAACTGGTCCCCCACACAGACACGGCCGCCCCTCCGCCGAAATCACCTCCTTGGCCGCGGGCGGCACACTATCACCCGTAACCCCATCGCCTGATCTCCCCGAAGAGGATGAGGACATGGCAGCAGAAGCAGCCCACTCGGGCGACGTGTACGACGACTTGGATGAAGAAGAAGAATGGGAGGATGGCGCGGACATGGACGCAGAGGTTGAGGAGCTGCAGACCCCTCCCCCGGCCTCTCGACACCTCACCCCTACCCGCAGAAACAGCTCCCACAGCACAAAAAACATTATTACCCACAACGCGATGCCCCTCCCCGAGCCGCCACCCACCGCGTCGGAGGCACTGCACAGGCAAGGACTGCTACATCCAAACCCTGCGACGAGCAGCGCGACGCCAGCTCACCGTTTGCAACACAGTAGCACGCCACCCAGCCGCAGGCATCCCACCCACAAGGCACGTGACGGCGTCCTCCAGGTGGTGGAGGCCCCTGTAAGAAGCATAGGGAGGGCGGGACGCTTAGGCTGCCTTAGTCCCACTCTGCTTCCGCTGCAAGACATTCCCTATATGCGGAGGAGCGGCCGGTAACATGGAGCCGCCCTAGCTAGACGGAAATGACGCCCTATGAAGCTCGAACAACAAACTTTAATGTTCCGTGTGTCATCAGAACATCTGATTATCCCCGTATCAATGTAGAGATAAATAGAGATGTTTTGAGCTCCGTTCATATGTGTTTAGGACGGGGCCCCGGAGTTGCGGCTGGTGGCAGTCGGGGAGGCGGAGCGGCGCGCAGCGGAACGGGCGGTGGTAGACAACATGAAGGAGGGGTATGTGTCGGTGCTTGCATTGTCTCAGCTCTGCGTCGGCATTTCCGCCGGGGACTCGGAACTCATCCACGGCGTCCGCCTCATCGCTGAGAAGCTTGACCCACATGTCGTCATCATCCACATCAACCTTCGCACCGCTTAGAGCGAGGCGTGATGGCGCCGCACCATCATCCAACGCCACATCGATTGCTCTCCTCTACGCCATGTCATCAATGCGTTCCTCGCCTCCCTCTCCACAGATTCGTTTCTGCTTGTGGACGATCGGTCCGTCCCTCTGCGGTCGGAGGACGGCGTGCAACAGGGCGGGCCGTTGGCCACAGCTTCCTTCTGCGTCGCTATTCACCCCGAGGTACAGGACTGCGACAGCACGTTGGAGGTCACAGACGGGTCGGCGCGCTTCAACGCCGACGATGGGTATTTGGTGGGTCTCCCGGAGCACGTTTCGCCGGCCCTTCACGCCTTCCGCACGTCCATCAAGGCGTCCGTGACGCTTGAGGTGCGCTTCGACAAGATGCACGCGTACATCGCGGACATGGAGGCCGCGCGGCGTGAGGCGCCGGCCGACATCAGGTGGCCCATGCTGGATGGCCATTACGGCACCCGGTCCTCAACGAGCTGCTCGGATCGCCAGCCAGGGTATGTGCGTGACTACATGCGCGGCAAGGCGGAGGAGCTACGCGAAGAGGTGGACGCCAGCCTGAGCAAGCTCCTGACTGCCAAGCCCAACCGTCGGTAAACTCACGCCCTACATCACCGCGCATGGGCCCTGCTCAAGCATTGCATGCAACACATGGCGGGATATTGGCTCCGCAACTGCCTTACGTCTGAGGTGGAGGCCTTTGCGGAGGCGGTGGATGCCACTGTCCTCACGGCGGTCGAGCGGGTGCTAGGGGTCTCTTTTGATCTCTCCACGTACGGCACCGACACCAATCCGGCGGTCACCAATTTCTTGGCTGAGTTTTTGCACGACCATGACCCCATGGAAGCAGAGGCGGCTACCTTGAGCGAGGATGCAGTGGCCAGGGCGCGCAGCAGGCTTCACCTCCCCACTCGACTGAAGGGCGCTGGCATCCGCTGCATGGCTGCGGTGCGTGATGCCGCCTTCATCGGCTGCATGAATGACATCCTCCCAAGGTTCCTAACTAGGAACTCTAGCACCAACACCCCCACCCCTGGTTTCTTTTACCCACAGCTTGAGTCCGTACTTGGCCGAGGCAGCTTCAACGCAACTTCTTCCGCCGCCCCGCCGGTATGACCACTTCCTCAACGATGCTCATGGGTCGGCCAGCTACGCCGCGGCGGTGCGCAAGGCGTGAGGCCGCCTCCAAGGGGCTACTCCTGGCCATCACAACGATGCGGATGCCCGCGTGATGGAGCGGGAAGCGGAGGCTGCGTCGGGCTCGCAAAAGGAGCTGACTGCATTTCGCCATTTCCATTTCTAGACCATGCCAACAACTCTTGGCTTCACAACGAAGTTTGCACTCTCCCTGTCACATGTAGGGAACGGATCTTGCTCAACCAGCTCGACGCGGCGTCGGGCATGTGGACGGTGGCCATCCCCACCGCGCGGACGGTCATGACTTTGCATGAGCAGCGGGAGGTCACGGCGCCGGGTACTTCTTTCTGCCTACCCCATGCCCGGCCCCAGTGCTTGGGAACCGGATCATTCTGCCCTCGACAGAGCACAACCCCGTCACCGTCGACCTCTATCTATGGCACGCGCTCATGAACCTCCCGGCACATGGAGACGCCCACTGGCGTGTACAGCACGACGCTATTGCAAATGATAATCACTGTGTCCACGACCTAAGTATTGCAATACGCCGGGAGGTGGACGACTTGTTCCGGCAGGCAGTGCCTCTCGGCAACACAGTACCCAGGCATGAACTCAAGAACCTGGTGCCGGACGAAGAACTCTCCCTCCCAGCGTTCCACGTTGTGACCAGGAGCTATGATCCCCGGAGCTTGAAGTCCACGTTGCTGAAGCTCAAGACTATGCGGTACGGGGTCAAGTACTGCGGTGCCCCGGGCCACGGATGTGGATCGGTTTGAGCGCTCCATGATGGGCGACATACAACGGGGGTTGACAGTGCAGGATGCGGCGTGGCACAACACAGAGCCGGGACAGAAGGGCCCTTTTCGAGACATCCTGGATATGTCGGAGTACACGGGCATGGTCTTCGGCACAGTGAGTGATGAGAGCAAGGGGGTGCGCCGCACTGTGCGCGGTGTCGCATGCCGGGCCGCCGATCGGGGTGCCCTCTCATCGCGGGGCACACGGTGCACCACCCGGGCTCACAGGAAGGCCTTACTCGCAAGAGATTTCCTCGGGGTCTTGAGCTTGGTGGCGGCTCGAGAGCGCGCTCGCGGCCTCATCAGACGGCGCAGATTCCCCCGCCATCCCGTTGCCGAAGCTGCACAGCACGTCCGTGGATCATTCTCGCACATATGTGCACGCGTGGCCCGGACTCTGAACCGTGCGCGCATCACTCGTCCATCTCGCCTCGTGCAGGACGTAGGCCGTTTTTAGGCGGCTTGTTGTGTAGATCATTCAGTAGTGCTCATAGCAGTGGTAGCCCTACTGAATGATGACATAAGCAGCCTCGATGCGCACATTTTATCATGCCAATGCTCACCATCATTCACATGTAATATTCTGATGCCTATGCAAGATAGATGTACAGATATATACATATAGATATACATGTCTAGGTATATATAGATATGCATATCAGCGAGCATACATGTACACATAAAGTTATGTATATGTACATATATACGCAGCGTACCATGCAAACACAACCGGTCTGCGGATATAACCGGTTTTCGACCGCCCCAGGAAGAGGGAAAACCTATTTAAGCAAAGAAAATAATCAGAATACATCACGAATACATCACGAAAACTATGACGCAAAGGTGCAAAACAGTTCATAATTTGTTGGCCCCGCGAACCGTATTTTAACCTACGGTGGTATCTCGGCTGCTGTTTGCAACATGGATTGTCCTGGCAACACCGCTTCGCTGTACATCGTGAACTGTATCTCCATTTTACACCCATTCACGGCTGAGGGGTGGTGCAGTTGGCAAATCAACCCTGATGCTGCCAATTTGTGATACCTCCTTGTAGGTGAGGATAAAACAGCGTGCTTTAAAAGTTGTATGCAAAGCACACATCCTATACATTCGGGAACTGATGCTGTGGCAGGAACCGCAGCAACGCCCTCAGGCTGCAGACATGCCGTGGGGCTACTAATGATGGATTTGTCAGCGGTACAAAGGTACACAGTGAAAATGGCCATGCAAGCAGCCAGGTCAGCTAGGTGAGCACTCACTTGCTTCTGGCTGTACCCTGTGCCTTCTTCTCTACATCTCTAGGCCGTAGCTGCAGGGGCTCTGGACCCTGGTGAGGTCAGTCGCGTCGCAGCGACCGCAGGAACTGCAGCATCGCGTGCGCCGCAAAAGTGACGCGCACGGAGAGAGCCAGCATCCACAGCACCGCCGCCCACGTGCACATGACCCCCAGCTGCAGACGTGCCGCCGCGCTCTGCAAGTACGGGTCCTCCCTGTACAGCGGGCTCACCAGATGGAAGAATCCCACCACGCCCGCGCTCAGCTGGCCCGCTTGCCACGGCATGTGCCGCACTTTGACAGGGAAGGAGAGGCACAACATGGCTGTCAGAACTGTCTGTGCGACCAGCCGCCCCGGCAGGGACGCGGCTGCCACGTCCTTGAAGAATGATGGTAAGCAGGTATCCCCTTGGTAGACCACCGCTACCATGTATGCCATGGAGATGCCCGAGATGGCCAAGTTCAGCCAGGAGCGCTGCGCCAGGCTCAGTCGCCGCCACGTCAGCAGGCGCGCGACGTACGCCGCCGCGAACGGCACTGTGTGCAGCACGGAGGCTGGCGAGCAGACCTCCCGGCGCTGCAACATCTGCGCCGTCTGGACAACCTGCCCCATCAGCGCCAGTGAGAGGGGCCAGCGGTCCAGGGTGTGGTGGCCGGGCCAGCGCTCAAAAGCCGACTGCGAGTCAGCCGACGAGAACTCCATGCCGTCGGTCACCGCCATCTGCCTCCCCACCACCGCCGCGCGACGTGCCACAGCCTTCCACGAATGCGCCCGCGCGCGGCCGGTAGCATTGTGCGTGACGTGAAGGAGCGTATAGGCCGCCCATAACACCCAGGTAACGTACAGGTCCTGCTTCTGCTCCTGCCATGTATTGGCGGCCATGAGCGGCAAGTCGTACGCGGGTGACAGGGTGGCGATCGTGACGAGCACCAACACCGCCGCTGAGAACGCCAGGGTTTCGCACGTGCTGCGTTCAGAAGGGCTTTTCTTGAGCATGGAAGAGAACGAGGCAGACGCGCGGTCGAAAGCGTCGAATGAATCTCCGGCTTCGCCCGCCGCCCGCGCAGTTGCGGGCCAGGGCATGTGTTCGAGGCCGCTCAGCTGACAGACCGCGGTACCATGTATCCCCGTGATACGAGGACGTGCTACTGTACCGATTATTCCGGCGGGCGCGCGGAGAGGTTACACTTGAGCGTCCGGGGCTTAGCGCTATCGGTTCACGCCAACTTGAGGATAGCGGCTGTCCCTCCTCCACCAGTCGCATACGTCAGCCGCTGATGTGCTCTCACTTGTCGGACTTGCTCAGGTGTCGGACTGAAAACCGTACCCCGTCTAGGACCGTACGATACCCGGAGGAGGGTGGCGGCGGGCGGCGTGACGAAGGGAATATAAATACGAAACGAAAGCTTTTATTGTTCTGTACTCGTACCCAGCCCGCGCATTTGCATGTACTGCAGGCTCCAAAATAACAGGGACAAAGGTACAAATCTGTGCGTAGCTGGACGCCACATTTTTTCCCGCCCCCGGGACAGGACTGGCAGTGAAACCCTTGCAGCGTCTCTACGACGGCCGGTTAGGCAGCGATCCAGTTAAAGAAAGCCCTGGGTAGGCGACGCTCCGTTATAGTCATCAAGCAAATTGCCGAAGCATTCTGCAAGACTAATTGAAGGTCTGTGACGGAATTTCCAACACTGTTGGATCACCATCTAAAACACTGCCATGAAAATACCCGGCACTGACCACGAAAGGTCCGCCCTACCCGTTTGGGCGTCGGCCCATTCGAGTAATGCGAGTTGGGGCAAGCCCCAACCCGCGGAGCATTTCGGGAGTGCGATACATGTGCAACAAAGAAGGCAATGTGAGGGAGGGCGCGACGCCATAGCTGGAAAAACTTCCCATTCCCAGTAATATTAAGGGCGCCGTGAAGGGAGGGGGGGACCCCGCCCAAAATAAAGGCAGTTAAGTCCTCATGTGTTGACGCAATATAACCTGACTACTAATGAAATCCCTGAACTCCGGAACTAACAACCCAAAATTATGACGGTGATACCCCCACCGCGGGAACTCCACCAACATATGTTCGATAGTCTCTGTCAGATTCACCTCCGCCACATGCTGGGCATTGTTCAAGGAACCGCTCAGGCATGGCATGAATCCGGGCCAATCGGCGGGCAGTGGGAAATACTCGGGTGCGTAATCGTATCATAATGTGCAGCCCCGCCGGCCACAACCCTCGCGGGGACACCCACACCATATTGTGGCAACAGGTTTGACGCATAAGACGCTTGGACATATATACCCCAGGTTTTATTGCGTGCTAACGATGCCAACGATTCGTAACGCGCCCACACCGATGCCTTTACTAGTTTAGCGGCATCGCGCGCGGCTAGTGACCTCCACTCAAGTGGAAGGTGCGCCCCCTCAACTAGCTAGTCGATCTAACCACCGCACAGTCCCCGATGACCACGTGTCAGGGCGCACCCGACTTGGCTGATCTACTAATTGGGTTATTATACATATATTCAAGTCGGATGCTTTCAGGAACACCCGAGCCCGTGCCGCAGCGGCTGTAGCCTCTACGGACGCCACATGGCGTCGTTGAAGATTCGTTTCTTCATCATATGGGGGTTCCGTCTTGTGTAGCCTCGAACTAGCAGCACTTGCCCCTCCCACCATGAATGCGGCCTTCCATGCGCGGTGGAAGCAGCACCAGAAGAGGGTGCGGAATGAGCACGGGCAAGACCGTGTAATCGTTATTTACATATATATTTTAATGTTATTTGTGCCTGTAGCGATGATGGGCATATATTATTAAGGATTAATGGTCGCTACGTATTTCTCTTATGTACAGCTCTAGGCACCCATCACATGATGCGTACAAATACGCCGACTACAGGGTACAGCTGGCACCCGCCGCAGCCGCCGCCAGGGTTTATATCATCTCATACAGAGAGCAGGTAAGACAGGTAGTGGCACGGAATATCGCCGTGGTATGAATTAGTGGTGCCGCGCCCCAAGCGCTGCTGCATGCAACCCATTCCGCTATTGCCCGCCGCGCCGCACCGCCGCCAACGACAGCGGCGCCAGGAAAATAAGGCCGACGCTATGTCAACGCCCGCACCACGCCCGAGGCCTTACTTTAAAGTTACGAAAATCCCGGTTGCTGGGTTTAGGAGGGTGCGTATCACTGTGCGGTGCAACTGCTGCGAGGCGTACGAGAATAGCAACGAGGTGGATGCCTCCCGCGTCGAAGTCTCGAAAGGTGGCCAGGCCCTGATGCAGGCACACCGAGTGAGGCCTTGCAACGAGCTCCGACGCCTCCAGGCCAAGGCATCGGCGAAGAAGGTAGAGCTGCGCAAGCGCAAGGCAACCGAAGAGCTTGAACAAACACGGGTGGCAGAGCATCCCACGCTGGAGCCGGAACAAGTAGCGCGATTGCCGTCCAGGAGCTCAACCCCGGGGGGTGGCTCAACGTGAGGTACGATTCTGGTACCGCAGCGCGGCCGGTATCAATGCACGTCACCGACATTGAGTTCCAACCTGAAGGGGATTCTTCAGCGGCACGGATGTACACCGTTGAGGACGAAGTTGCTCGCAAGGATCAATAATAAACGAGCCTCTGCTGGACCCCCGCGTGCGGCTACAAGCCCGCCCATATACAAATGTATTCATTCCACAACGACTCGGAGCTAGACACGTATATACTCGGACCTCCCCATATGCGACTCGCTCCCCAATGCCGAATATGGGGAGCGTCCTGACAGGAGCGTGCAAAAAAAGATTATAACGCTCCAGGCCGCATTCCCAGCCCGTGGCCACTTCGCTTACTACTCCGAGGACAGGGACAACACCGCACAATTCAGCGCTTCGCGACGCCCTTCGTCTAGCCAACGATAAGCCATTGACGATTCGCCGAGAACCTTACCATGCCATTATAGTACGACTCAAAATTCCCCTCTTTCCGTTCTCCTTCACGGAACCTTACAACATTTAATCATGTAGCAACGTTCTAGATGTCATTGCTATGCACGTGACCCCGCGTTGCAAACTTGCAACTCGCGTTAACGGGACCACGGGCCGCGCTAAAGCTTTGATGTCAGAGGCATGTAGCTAAACTTGAGTGGTCGTTGCGATGCTGCATCACGCTGCACATCGAAGGCGCATGCACTGATTCATGTACAGTGTCCCGCAAGCCTTATTTTAACATTTCAGCCGCTAACTAAAGACTAAATCACCGCAAATGATAAAGAGTCGCACAGAATATCTAGGACCGGGTGCACTGGAGATATCATCCGTGTAACTTTCTGGTGTCGGCCGCGCAAAAAGCCGGGAGGGGCTGCAGCTGCGGCTGATCGCGCCGAAATTTGAAATTCGCAATTTCTTACAACTGTTCTCATGTCAATTTTTTCAAGCTACACAGGCCAGCGGTCTCACGGCCCGGCCGCGCGAACCCTCATAGGGTCGGGTGCAAAAGCATTGCCCGTAGCGTGCGGCCCTCTAAAGGCCAAGGAGCGCGCCCAACATGATGGCGCACACCCGCGTTGCTGGAACGATGGCCTGGCGCCCCTCGCCTCGAGGCGGTGCTGAATACGAGGCGTGTGCGTACTTGCCTAGCAAGGGAGGTTGCCGTCAACTGCAGGGACACGGCTATCTATGACGCGCTGCTATGCTGTGTGCGAAACCGCGGCAGCGATATTGCTCTGCCTCGAGTCTCCGCACTCTTCTGTTTGGGGAGAGGGGGTTTACCATTCGTGCAGCGGCGTGCGCATGATGTGGGTTCTGCTTTCCACCATACTTGAACCCGCAACCAAGAGAAAACTGCCAGGATGATGCAAGGCGGCGGTGGTGTGTCTTCAGGAAACGCAACATTCTGGCTGGTTGCTGTGCATGTATACCGCAAGCCATGGGGATGGCTTCGATGGCATGTGATGGGTACATGGCGCACATGTATGGCATGGGTATCCCACTGTTACAACGCGGCCCCAACGCGCGCCATAAATACCCTTCTGGGCGCGCGCTTCCGCTTGCAGCCGCGGCTAAGCTAGCTAGTAACGCCCGACGGCTGGCAGTTGGGTCGGCGGTACACGGGGCTGTCCACCACGGAGGCTGAAAGGCCGTCCGGCAGTACCCCAGTCTGCATCGGCGGCGCGGCGGCCATGCCGCCCGTTGGCGCCGCCTCCGTCTCCATCGGCCCGCCGTCGGAGCTCTCGGACGTGTCCTCTGCCGCCGTCGCGTGCGCCGGCGAATCGCCTGGCGTCTTGTCCGGCTCCGTTGCCCGCTGCGCCGCCTCGACCGCGCGACGTGCTGCCTCGACCGCTCGACGTGCTGCCTCCGGCAGCTCCTCCAGCGACAGCGCCGCGCCGGCTTTCACGGTGCATGTCGGGCATCGGTACACCGGTTCGGTCGGGCCGCCGGCGCCACTTGGGGTGGCCGGCGCAGGCAGCCCCAGGCAATCGTAGTGGTACCACTCGGAGCAGTGGTCGCATGACAGCATCGGGCGCTCCTCGTCATACGTCTGCTGGCAGTAGCAATACGTTTTGATCGCGGCCGCCAGCTCCTGCTGCAGCTTGTCCACCTGTCCGAGAACATAAAACAAAATAAAACTATGATCAATCGACGCCGGGGGGAAGGGAAAAGGGGGGGGGGGGGGGGGGGTCGGCACCTTGGCCGCGTGCGCGACGTGCTTGCCCGCTTGCAGCAGCGTGCGGAGCGTCTCTGTGTGTTGCGGCTGGCTGGCCAGAGCCCGCCGCACGAGCCCCTGCCAGTTCCGGACCATCTCGAGCCGGTGGTTCAGCAGCACGTGCAGTGGGCACGAGGAGCCTAAACCCAGCGCGGTGCCATCCCGCACGAGCTTCGACAGGTTGTCGACCGAAATGGTCGCGGGCTCCTCTCGCGCCAGCAGGGCGTCCGCCTTGGCACGCCAGCGGGCGACGCGGATCGCGGCAAGGACGCGCTCCGCCAGCGGCACGCAGTTGACCTCGCCGCTCAGCGCGGCACGCAGCAGCAGGCGCAGGGCGCCCTCCGGCAGGGCGCCCTCCGTCGCCGCCTCCGACCGCATCGCGAGCATGTGGCGCTCCACCAGCGCCGACGCCGACGCGGTGGCCAGCTCCAGGGTGAGGAGCGCGCTGCCCAGCTCCGCCTCGTGCTTGCTCTCCACCGCCAGGTCCTGAGCCGCCGTGAGGTGGTCCTCCAGGGTAGCCAGCTCGGGGCGCGAGGTGTGGCGCAGCCGCGCGAGCGCCTCCTCTCCCGTGACCGGCTCGTTGTCGACGCAGCCCATGCGGATGGCCGAGCAGATGTGGCACGTGTACTTCCGCAGGCTCTTCGCTGTCTGCGGATTGACGCCCACACACTTTATGTGGTACCTGCGGGGCACGGGGGCGAGACGGCATCACAGGGTCAGGCTGGCGGTGAAGGCCGCGAGTCCCGAGTGTCGACAAATACGGTGGCCACACGCTCGAGCGGCGTCGGACGCGCCGACGATATCGAGTCGTGGCAATACGAAGTACGACACTCTGTACAGAATGTATCGCATAGACATTATAAATAATTCATCCAGCAGGAGTACGGTAAGGGGCAGGGGGCTCTCACTTGGATTCACACAAGTCGCAGCTGATCAGTTGGTTGCCGCCGCGCTGCTCCTGGCCTGCTGGGCACTCCTCCAGGCACAGGCAGTAGGAGGAGAGATCCTCCGGCAGCGTGTGAGCCACGAGCCCATAGCGCGCCGCCTTGCGCGCGCACGGCGGCGCGAGCTCGGTGCCGGGGACCGCGCGGCGCAAGAGCGCGGCAAAGGCGCCCGCGCTGCGGTGCAGCGACCCCACGAGCCCGTCCAGCTTCGCTCGGCAACCCTTGCGAGGCAGCACCCCCTTGGGCACCAGCATGTCCTGCAGGTCGGCCGCCCAGTCCTCCGTGGCCGTCACGCACGCGTACAGCGCCTGTGTCGTGTCCGAGTAGGGAACGCACAGTCGTAAAGCAATAACGGGAAGCCTTAATTCAGACTATTGGCATTCATGTTGATTGAAGAGAACAAAGAGAGAGAAGGCGCGGGGGGGGGGGGGGGGGGCGGGGGCGGGTCGATTAAGTGGGGACAGGTCGCACATTCAGGCGCTGGCTCGCCACCGGAATGGCGACGCCCGCCTCCACGATCTCGTCCAGCTCGGCCGAGGTGAAGCGGCGGCCGCCCTCGGCCTGCATCGCCTCCACCTGCGCATTTAATCAAGTCAGGGGCAGATTCGCGATTTTACACTGCAAGCAGCCCTCCGGGGCAGAAAGAAAAACGAACAACTAGCGGGTCGCTCCTGGTAAACAAAACCGAGACACGCCAGAGAAAGAAGGGGAGTGCTTGCGAAGCAGGAAAAAAGATACAACTGCGCACGGCGGATGTAGAAGCTCGTATTTAGTTGATACATTTCTGCGCAATCGTGTTTTGGTATGAGGTGGTGGTGTCCTGAGACCTGGAGAGGAAGGGGGAAGGGGGGTTACCCGCACGCGTGTCTTCTCCTCCCACGTCTTGCTGGCCTCCAGCGCCGTGACGACGGCCTCCAGTCCGGCGGGCACGACAGGCATCGCGGCTGCTTCGTCCACCGACGCGCGCAGCTCCTCGGCGCTCTGCCGGCTGGCGGCGGCCCGGCCACACGACAGCGCAGCGGCGGACTTCTTGCTCCACGCCGCCGCCGCGGCCAGCGCGGCGCGCCACTCGCCGAGGAGGTCGGCGTCGAAGCCCATCGACTCGCCCTCCGCCAACCAGGCCTCCGCTTCGGCCTCGGTCGGCCGCTGCGGCGAGTGTGCCTGTAGGCACCGCCGCATCCGGTGTTGCAAGAGGCCGGGCGCCGCGGTGGCTGCCAGCGCGCCCTCCTGAGCCATCTCCACCCCCAGTCGGGCGGCGCCCTCGAGGTGCTCCGCCACCGCCGCGGCGTCGGCCGCGCAGCCCTGGGCGAGCAGCTCCTCGGCTTTGGCCGCCCACGCATCCATCTGCTGCTTGCGCTGTGGGGCAGACGAGCAGCACGACCAAGCGGACAAATGTCAGCACGCCTGTTGGCGACAAAAAAGCTCCCGGCCCCAGACAGACAGTTCCGCAAATCGGGAAAGAAGCGGACGCTTATTTGAGCCGGTACCTGGTGCAACCGGGGTTCCAACTCAAGCTGGAATGGGATCGAGGCGGCGCCCATGATGAGGTCGTCCACCACGGAAGCCTTGGCCCGAGGCGCGTCGCCCGCGGGCTCGAGCACCGCCTTGGTCGCGGCCTCCCACGCGTTGCACTTGCTCACGTGCTCCTGTACCGCAGCGGCCTCCGGCAGCAGCACACCCGCCGCGGCCGCCTCGTCCAGCGCCGCCGCCACGCCACCCAGCGCCAGCTCGCTGCACGGCGCCGTCAACTCCGCCAGCAGCGCTTTGAGCTGTCGGGCGGCATGAACCAGGGCAGTCTGAGCTCCTCGCGGAAGCGGAAAGCCGCGATGAAATGAATACAGTTCAGAATCTATTCCCTATGCCGCTTGTTACTCCATCACACATAGACGTAAAGGAATGTCAAGAAATGAACAATACGTTGCTGCCGTTTATACTGTTACACGTTTGACGATATACTGATACTCATGAAGCCGGCGGGATGCACGTCATTTACTATACCAGGTAGAACGCTACTGTTATTAAATAGTCTGCATCCGCCTTCGCACCTTATCCCGGACCGCCCTGGCGCTGGCGCACTTGCGCGTCGCCGCCTGCACAGCGTCGGAGTTGTCGCCCGCCTCCGCCGCATCCGCCAGCGCCTGCTCCAGCTCCGCCAGCGGCAGCTCCTTGCCGGCCGCCGCGTCGTCGATGCGCCCGCGCCAGTTGCACCGGTTGGCGGCCGCCGTCACGGCCGCCACGCCCGGCAGGTGCACCCCCAGCGCCGCCGCTGCGTCGATCAGCAGCTGCAGCTCCTACCGGGCAGCGCGAGCACAGACCGCCCAGCGGGGGTATCACCTCGGGCATCTGACGGGACCAGGATGACCGCTCTTGATAGGTTAGCCGCCCTTGACCCTGAACCTAACAACCCAGGGCTTTCCACTGCTCAAGCAGGCGCACCTCCAGGTCGGCGCCGTCCGCAACAGCAGCGGCGGCGCGTTCCTCCCAGGCCTCAGCCTGAGTAACAGAGCAAAGGAAGGGGGGGGGGAGGGGGGGGGGGGGGGGGGGGGGGGGGCATTAGTTGCCTGACAGGGCAGCCAGCCAGCCCTTGTCTACAGCAGCAATCACACGGGCCGAGGTTGAAGGTCACAGCACAGAGAGATGGCCAGCTGCTGAGTGACAACGCCTCGCCCGTGAGCGAGCAGTTGTAATATGGAGGGCAGGCCCTCTACAGGGGTGCCGGCGCGGTCGCGACCAAATTCCGAATGATAACATGGCCAGCCTGCCGGGCGTCAAATATACAGGACACAGCAACGGATGCTGCAGTGGACCCTGTAGCGCAGTGAATGTCTCCATGCAGTAGGCAGCAGGTCATGCAACCCCGCATTGAGGCACATCCTATGCCGGTTTACTAGCTAAAGGTGCGCCAGCTCCCGTATGGGTAGACCGGCCATCTTGTGTAAAGCCAAACAAGTGACCTGATAGATGCGAGGGCATGTAAGATATTAGGTTTATTGGAAACGCTAAAAGGGGGCGACCGGGGGGGGGGGGGGCGGGGGTCAGGCCTTAACTGCCCGGCGAGCTTCACGGGGATGCCCGGGGCAGCTCCGGTGTTCCCACCGGCCAGCTCCGGCCCAGCCGGCACGCATCGCCTGCGCCCCTCAAGTGTCTGGCCCCTCCGGAAGTTCTCAGCGCCCAAGCCGCCGCCTGTGCGCGCCATTTCCTTGCGCGGGCGAGGAGCGACGCGAGCTGCTCCAGCGCGGCATCGCCGACGCCCAGGGCGGCGCCCTCGGCGATGCAGCGGCTCCAGCTGCTCCAGGGTCACCGGGACCTTGGGCGTGCGGCCTTGGCAGAAGCGGCGGCCGGAAGCTGGCGGCAGCGATTCTGCCGGCCAGCGCGTTTTGGCCCCCCACTTGTTTGGCGCGCGCGCACCAGCTTCCTGCAAGGGCCGCGCGATGGGGAACTCCACGTTGGGATTCCTCACGGCGTCGCACACGACCTACACACAGACAAACATGGAGGTGTTGCTCTCAACGCAAGCCGGCATGTCAGAGTCATTCAGAGTCATCCACGAGCCGCAAAGCAATTGGGAGAGTATAACCGCAACCTCTGCCACTGATGCCAACAAAAGTGCGCCGCACCTGCTCCAGCTGTGAGAGGGTAGGGGGCGGCGCCTCCTTGTCGCCCAGCTGCGCCTGCAGCGCCTCCAGCTTGGGCACCAGCTCCTTGGCGGCCGCCACATTCTCGATCAGCTTTTTCAACCCCGGCACCAGAGCG